>CAWVNO010000282.1:96200-131200 GCA_963930645.1 Salticus scenicus
ATATCCGTTTCATCCCTATCTTTTAGATTACATTATGATTATATATGTATGCAAACATCATGTTAGATATTTATACATACTAGTGGTCGCCCAGTGGTCGAAATTCGACCATAATTAATTAAAATTATAAGTTTAAACATTATTAAGGTTCTATTGTCAAAGACTATACTTCTATAATCACAGATTTTGCCAAGGCTACACTGTTAATTTACCTACAGGTATTTTTATTTAGATCATTAGATCTAAGGATCTAATGATGAATCCAAAACTGAGATATTTTTAATGATACCATTAACTTTTGAAAATGAAATCATATTTCGTTCAAAAGGTGGCTCACCATCAACTGTACTAAATATTACTGCTACATCAGTTTGAACTGCATCATTGAAACGGCGTAGATCTAAATCATGATTTACTTTAATGAGCATACAAATTTCTTTATTTTGATTTTCAACTCTTTGACAATGATGTTTCATTGCAATGAATGACCGAACAAAAGGATTACTGCGTTCCAATTCGAGAGAAATTTCGCGCATTATGTTGTTGTTACATGTTTGATTAAAACGTTCTTGTAATCTATAATTGATAGCAGTGTCAACATCATAAAAATATAATTGCGCATAACATGGTGAACGACCATGTGCAGCAGTCATTGGACCCGATCTGTGATAAAAAACATCATGTATTTTGAAATGATACACTCCACTTGTAACTGCCTCGGATACTTGAGCTTCTGAGCTAACCATAGCAAATGATGAATTGTATTTGCGAATATTTTCAAAATAATTTTTTGACTTACTTTTTATTGAAGGTTCATTTGAAATAAGTCCATCATACAATGATTTAAAATATTCATTTTGACTTAAGGGCGGTAATATTGCTTTACCCTTATGACAACATGAAGTGAATGCAGTTCTGTCACCTAAAGTGACTTCAGATTCAAAATGTTTCGCATTGCAAAACCTGCATTCCAAATCCATTAATCCACAATCATAACTATAAAAAACTTTTGGAATGACATTTCGTGCACATTTAAATTTATCTGTCAAATTCACTTCTTCATTCTGTATAATATTAACACTATTTGTATTTTCATTACTATTATTATTATGTGTCCGCAAATATAGATTCCTTCTTCTTTGTCTCTCACTCCGACCCGTTAATGTTCTATGTCGAGGCATAATAAAAGTAGAAAAAAACTTTCATCGTCAGTAGAAAAAATCGTTATTTTTTTTTATTTTAGGTTGATTTCTTTAGAAACTGATCTATACAAATTGAATGAGTTGAGTTGAGTTGAGTTGATTAATTAGTATATATATAATGCAAAACTTGTGTGTTTTTAAAAAATATTAGCATTCTGCGATAACTCTTTCAGATGAAACTGGCTATTTAAAAAATAACTCATTGTTATTAACTTTTATTATTGTTATTAACATATTAACTTTTTATTATTAATTGAAATTTCAAAATTTTGGCAACAGTATAAAAAAATGAAAATGCTAATTTTAATCTGGAAATAAAACCCGATAATATAGGCTTTGAATTGCACCTTTGTCGTTTCACAAATGTTCCAATTTCTCGTCTTTGTCGTTGTATTTTTAAAAAATATTAGCATTCTGCACTTCTTCTCCATATAAACTATAAGTGTGCGAAATTTCATAATCCTCCGTCCGCGCAATTTTCGTAAAAAGGTGTACAAAGTTTTTGCTTCACGTATTAATATATAGATTACGTGCAAATACTGTATATTATTAAACAAGGTATTCCTTCTTCTCTGGGTTTTAATGTCTAAGCTTATTATTATTCCATGAGTAGAAGTTTTTTTTTTTTTTTTTTAACTGGTGTTTTATGTTTTAGAGGGTATATTTCTACTAAATACACTACATATTCTATATTTTTCTAATTACATATTTAAAAAGTGCAATTTTATTAAAATCAAAGTTCGATTACAGTAGTAGAGAGGGATTTAATTATTCAAATTTTTGTGACACTTTTTGTCCAGATGTGAAAAAGAGTTTGCATAACTGAAGAATGTAAACGAACGATGAAGATTATTTATCATGTGTGTATAGCATAGTAATTTCCCTTCATGCTTTATCTCTGTAATTGCAGATCTTAGTGTGTATATACATATATATATATAACATAATAAAATATAGCATACAAAAAAAGCATGTTATCATCGCTAATTTCATTAAAAAAATTATTTAAATATAGCCTGAATAGTAAAAATAAAGATGAATTATACCACAATGACAATACTAACACTGTAATGGAAAATGAAACCCATTCATGCCCAATAATGAAATAGAATTAATAAATAATATCAATAATAAAGAATGTACACCAGTCTGAAATCTTGAATGAATTAGCATGATGTTGCCAACACATGACTTTCTTCTATATAATTTTACACAAAATTCATTCAATACAAATTATTTATTAAATTATTTTCCATTATAAATGCAGACGATTTTTACACATGTTTTAAAGTGAATTTTTTTAATAAAAATTGTGGTTTTCTACAAAGACGCATGTGGTTATGATGTCTCTATATGAGATGAAATTTTATATCTGGTTATTGTAGTATACTATTTTGATTACACTGTTAAAATCTATATCTATATTATTTTCTTGATGGCATCTATCAAGAGCAGTAGTATTTCTATTCAACTTAATATCATTTTGATGTTCCTTGATTCTAGTTTTAATTTTTTTTTTAGTAACTCCTATATAATAATAATCTTCATTGTTTTGGTTTTTAAGCGGGATTTTATATATGCGTGCAGTTTCAATGGGGAAATTTGATTTTTGTCTCTTCTTATTAATTGAAAAATACTGGGATTAGGTTTTATTGGAATATTTAAGTTAAATTTGCTGGTGGCGTTTTTAATTTAATTCGATGTGCCTTGGTTGTAGGGTATGGAAAATGTGAATTTGGGGGGGGGGGGGGGGTTGTCTGCTAGGAATTTTGTTTAGTTGTTTAATTCTTTTTTTTGTAAAGTTGGTTTACGAGTTTTTTAGGGTATCCTGCGTCCGTGGTTAATTTACTAATGAACTTTAATTCTTTGTTTAAATCGGATCTTAATCGGATTAAAATATCCCAGTTGATATAACTACGTATTGCGTTGATTTTATAGCGATATGGGGTTCTGCTTTTATTGTTTATAATCTCATTACTTCCGGTAGGTTTCCGATATACGGTGGTTTTAATGTGGTTGTTTATTCTTTTGATTTTAACATCTAGATAGTTAATTTCGTTGTTATTTTCTTCTTCAGAGGTGAATTTTATACTATCTAATTGGTTAATTTGGTTAAGAATTTCTTCGGTATCATGTTTATTTCAAATTACGGCAAAAATATCGTCTACATAGCGGACCCAAAATTTAATTTTATTTTTCATTAAATCCATAATTTTACCCTCCAATAATCTCAATTTGAACTGCCCATCTTTTGTTTATATATTACATTTTAAAATTTGAAATAACTTTCGCACAATATTAAATTACTTGTGGCTATTAATGTATTAGCAATGGAGGTTTCATATTTTTCTTTAATAGCTGCATTGATTATATCGGATATTTTGTTAATTTCAATGGAGGGATACAAATTAATAACATCTAAACTCACAAAATGGTTGTCTTTACTTATTTCCAATTCTCTTATGTTTAATGAATTCTTTGGTGGAATTTAGACTATTAGTCGATGGGGGTAAAAGTTTGCGATAAATTTCCGTCATATATTTTTCTAAGGGGTAGGTTGAACCTTCGCGCTTATTAACTATTGGTCTGAATTTTGGTGGGTTTTTACGATCTTTGAAACGGCCAAATAGGCAGAGAGTGTTAGGGGCAAAGTTATTTATAGTGGGGGGATGATTATGGGGCCAGTTACCTTTCTTAATTAATTGTTGGACTTTTTCGGTTAATTTATTATTGCGGTCAATTTTTACTTTAGTTGTGCCAATTTCTTGAATGGTTTCTTGTATTTTGTTATCGTAATCAGAGTGGTTTAAAAATACGTCTGATTTAAACGGTATTAAAAATATTTTCACTCTTATTTTTAAAAAAATGTTGATTATTAATTTGAATTTTTTGTGCTGTTACATTTTTAGTGTAATGAAAATTTAAGTGCCGGACAATTCCTTACAAACATTATCAGAGGCATCGCCAGAATTTTTTTCAGGAGGGGGCAAACTTAAAATTGCAAAATTTCAGCATATTTTTAAAAATTTAGTTAGATTCAAATGGTTGGCTGGTTGATTGAGGTGATGAAGTAAGCCTGTGTGTAAGCATTTACTACAACAAATTTTTATGCGTGTAATTTAAGATAAAACATTTTACTTATAAAAATAATACAGTTTATTCTAAACCAATACAAATCCGAAAATCTTATTGTGGATTTAAAATCTGTTTTCCGGGAGAGGTTAGAGACAACCTTTAAGTGCAGGTCAGGTCGGTTTGACTCTAAATGGCTTTGTGACATAAATTTCATTTGGTCATTTGAATTCTAATGACATAGTTTTAAAGCTTTAATAGTAATTTTTTAAAATAATGTTTACTTATTATTTTCTAGGAGGGGGCAAGTGCCTCCCCTTTACCCCTATGTACCGACACCCATGAACATTATCTATTAATAAAGCAAGGTTTGATTTCCCTTCTCACTCAAAAGGAATTTTGACCACTTGGTTAAAGCCTATTTTGACCAGGATGGTTAAAATTAGTACAACCCTGATATTGGAGTGCAATTTTGCACAGGACAGCTCAAAATGTCCCTACAGTGATGATAAAAGTCCCTACTTTAATGCTGAGGATTTTTGTAGGATGCCATGCACTTTCATATTCAGAATATTCTAAGAAGATCCTGAGAAGAAAGGATACCTCTAAAAAGTCCCTACTTTGTCCCTACATGCTGAAGAAAACTGCTAGGGATCAATCCTTACAGTGGGCAATACTGTATTGGAGAAATTCTATGAAATTATTCCATTGGCAGGATTAAGGATGAAGTACAGTTCCCTCTGCTTATTAAAATCACAATCGTTCTGAGCCAAAGTGATTTTATTAAGCAGCTGATTTTTATATCCGACGAATGTTCCTGCTCTTTACTTCCCTGAATTTGGAAAGAAACTTCAAATGGTAACGAATAATGGAATTAGAAAACAATATTAATTAATTTTTGATAATTAATTGTTCCTTCAATGTAAGTAAATTAAATGCATTCCAAGTTCCTATGCGCTCTCCTTTAGAGAAAAATCATCATTATTTTACCAAAAGTTCGCGCTGTTCTTATAAATTTAAAATCTTTCTGTTTAAACTTCATGAATTATAGTAATTTCAAAATAAGAACTAGAAATTGTCTTTAACTAATTTAAAAAAAAAAAAAAAAAAATCATTTCAAATCAAATTTGTAACTTATTACTGCACTTTGAAGAGTACGTTCCTTGAAATTGTTATGGAGATAAGTTATGGGGCGTGTTTAATTTGTAACTGTGCTGCATGTGGGAAATCTTCAACAATCAGTGATAATGGAGGGTTTGTCGTGCTTTGATTTCTTTTTCTATTAAAAAAAAATCACTTTGCAAATAAAAAATCTTTTTAGTGTGCAGAAATGATATTTTTGGCTGCTGAGGAGATATTTTTGAGTTTATTAACTGCCGGCGATGTTGATTTTATTAAGTGGCGGCTTTAAAAGTAGTTTGTATTGAATTGACTCCGGTCCTGCCAATTTGATCAGATTAAGCGGCTGATTTTATTAACCAGTGATTTTATTAAGCAGCAGTTACTATATTTCTTAAAAAGAACAGCACTCAAAGCTTTCTTATTTATATGTTTAACACGTTCATGCCGGTGCTGGCCACCGGTGGTTCACAGCAAAATTATCCGAACACTAGCAATAATCCTTGTCCAAAAAAAGTACACTTAATACTGCTTTGTTAAATAAATCCTTGTCGAATAATGATCTTAGTCAGTCTAAGAACATGATTCAACAAGGATTTATTGAACAAAACAGTTTTAAGTATACTTTTTTGATATCGGAATTATTGGCTAGTGCTCAGATACTTTTGAGAAGAATGCGCCGGCGTGAACGTGTTAAATTGTAAAATAAAACAAATTCTGATAATAAATGCACAAATAATTAGACACTTTGATAAATTAACTTTGTACTGTATAAGCTCTTTTTTTTTTTTTTTTTAATAAGTTTATTTTTAGTTATTAGCAGTTTTTTTTTTTTTTTTTCCTGATTGTATCATTTTCCTCTAAATTTAAACATACCTTTTTTAACTCAGGTTTTGGAAGATTATGATAATTTGCCGCTATTAATGAATGAAGATCCTGCTAAACAGTCTAGCTGCAATCCTGGGAAGACAGCTTGTCGAATTCTTCCTCATGTTTGCTCGAGTGATGCAACTGTCAATTGCTGTAAACACTGTTCTGGTGAAATCAAATTGCTTTAATGCAGAATTTTATATTAAACAAATATATATATATGCGTGTTGTTAATGAGCTTAGTATATTATTAAAAAATTCATATTTTGTAAATATTCATGAAAATATTTTTTTAAATAAACAAAATGAAAAAGCATATATCTACTTATATATATAGATAGATAAATTTTATTTTATTTTATTAAATCTCTGCTGCCTTGTACTGAAAAATGTCTTAGAGAAAAATTGTTTTTAACAAAAATCAAAATCTGTATCGTACAGATTTTAAGGAAAGCACTATCAGTTTCGAATGGAAAAGGCCTTTTTTCTTCAGGTGCAAAATATGTGCTGCTGCAAAAGTATTCTTGCTTATATTTTGCATCTGAAGAAGGAAGGCTATGTACTTTTGAAACTGGTAATGCTTTCATTCATTTTATGGTGTGTAAAGAAGTTTTCAAGTTTAAATATTGATTATACACCAGTTCTTTAATTTAGTGTTGTTGATTGATTTTAATCATTTCATCCACAATAGCTAGTTCTCTCTCTCTACAAATATAGGAAAGTGTTTCATAATTTATGAGTGATGCATTGATTTTACTTTTTTTTTAAATATAACATTTTAAAACATAACTAAAAATTACTGGTGCATTTCTCTTTTATTATAATTATATTCTATAATGTTGGGAAGTCATTCATTATCGATGCATAATGCAGGGTTTTATTTTCTTGTTAATTTTCTTTTGCATTTTTTCTTTTTAATAACATTCATTTAGTCATTCTCTGACACATCATTACTTTTATAACTCTCATTATTTATGAGTAAGTGTTTCATAAATTATGAATGATGTATGATTTTACTTTCTTGATTTTTTACTACGATACAAATTTGTCATCTACATGTGTGAAATTTGTTACAAAAATTGTTCATTACCTGATGCATCTATTTAATTCTTTTTTCAGATTCAGATCACATTCACAGTTGTTAAATTAGCCCTTGTTCTTTAGAAATTTATTTAAAAAAAATTTAATATTTCATTTTAAAGCTATTAAAAAAAAATGCTCTTAGCTCATTTTTTAAAACTTTATAGTCACTGGATTTTCTGGAGGGGTCAAACTGAAAACTAAAACTTTTGGTATATTTTAGAAATTCATTTCACTAAATGGATGATTGGTTGGTTGATTTGAATGATTACACAAGTCTGTATAAAGTACCAACTTTTTTTTTTCATTTTTACATATAATTTAAACTAAGACTTTTTTTTTACAAAAGTTATACATTTTTTTCCAAACAAGCACGATTCCAAAACTTATTGTCAAGTGGACTCGAACTCTACTCTCAGAAACACGTTAGAACCAATCTGATTCATGAGTCCAGTGAGTTTTTCTCTAATTAGTTCTGTGTTATAAATTTTATTTGGCAATTTAGATAATCATCAAAACTTAATAACATACTTTTAAAATACATTAAATATTATTTTTAAAATATTATTTTTTATCGATTAGAATTTTCCAGGATGTGACAAGTGCCCCCTCTTGCACTTATGTATTGATGACCATGTTTACACCTTCAAAATGAAATAGTAAAAATAGAAATAAATAGTTTTTGGAAAATAAAAATAATTGTAACAGTTGTAAATTATCTGAATGTGAAAATAAAATTTTAAGGTGTGTATTAGGTAATGATTAATTCTGATTACCAGTTTTTCTATGGAATAATACAGGATTTGGCTGCAAACGAGAGCAACAATATGTAATATTCCTCTTAAATAATATACGAGCAATTAATTTTCACATTTGTAATTGAAATTTTCTTCCTTTTCCATAGTGAATGAGAGGGAGTGAAATCATGAGTGTGAAAATTTAGAAAATTCAACTTACACTAGTCTAAATATGCCTAAAAAACAGTTAAATTTAAAGACAGTGAGGAGCAGGAAAGATCAGGGGTGAAATATTTCAGATATTCCCTGAATTCAGGGTTTTTGAAAATTTTGCTGTTTATTAATTTCATGTTAAATCATTTTGTTTTTATAGAAATTTCTCGTTTTTATGTTTAATTTGCCTTATAATGTATTAAGAACTCAGCAAACATCACTTATTATAGGTAACCATATGATATGTAATTGATAAGTCGCCCCTATCTGCATGTGAGTAACAGTTTTCAGGGTTTTTGTATGTTAAATAGTTTCACCCATGAAAGATTGAGTTTGGAGCTTTGAAATCAATTGATACGGCCTAGTGCTACCTGAATTCATTGCGTAGAATTTTCATATGTGCATTGATAAGAAACTCTTAAGTTTTTGGAATGGTCAGTAGAGGTTTAAAAATAATCTATTGTTACTATTTATGTTGTACTCCTTGCAAAATAAATAAATAAAGATTATTTTTTAAAAAGTATTTAAAAAATAAAGAAAATTCCCAAGTTATAGTAGATGTTTGTGTTAATTTTTGTATTTCTATGTGCAGTGAAATTGCTTATTCATTGCATTTATCAAAGACAATCTTAATGGACTGCTGAATTTTTATTAATATGTAAACTGTGTAAAACATTAGTAGAGTTTATATATTTTTGCCAGTTTCAGACCATTTTAAATATTTTGATATTGTTGTAGTTTATTTTCTTAACTGTTTGATGTATTGTTATATCTTTAAATATATATGTATATGTTATGTTTAATTCTAAGTTAGTGTTTTATTGCTTTAATGTAATATATGTGTATATTTTAAGTTTTCATGTAGACTATGTTAATTAAGAAATGTGTTAAAAGAGAAGAAAGTGAATTTTGAAGTTAATTTAACGCTTGAAGCACTGAGCTTTCTCCCTATCTACACTCATATTCACAAGTTAAGAAACAACCTGTTTTCTTGTTTTATTCTTTTGTGCATAATTTATAAACAAGTGAATATATGAGCGTAAAATTTGAATAACATATTCGTTGTTTAAACATTTTTCAAATAATTATTCATGTCATTAATTGAATTTTATTTAACTTTAACATAAATAATAATTTTTAAACTGATGCTAATTCAAATTTTCTCAAAAGTAAGCTTTGGAAGAAATGATTTTTTTTTTCTTTAGTTTAAGAAAAGAAAACTAGATGAGAAATAGTGTTAAGAAAGCATTATAGATAGGTGAAGATGTATATGCTTCCATATGTTTGATTAAAACTGGATTTTTCTTCCTGTATTCACTTTTCTGTTTCTTCTTTTTTTCGCATGTGAATAACTTTTTTAAAAATACATAAAATTGGATAAGATGTTAGTTTTAAAATTATTTAATGAAATTTATGTTATTCTAATGAGGCTCAAAATTTACAGATTGATGAAAATATTTTTTCAAAAGTCTTATGTAAAAAGAAAAATCGGGTTTTAATTTAACATTTCTAGGCATGTGTCTCTTCACCTATCAGTAATGCTTTCTTAATACCATTTCTCATTTAGTTTTCTTATCTATGTTTAAATTTTTCATTTTTTTCAAAGCTCACTTTGAGAAAAATTGAAATAGAATCAGTTTAATTACTTATGTTAAAATTATATAAAATTTCAGATGTGCCAAGTCTCCTGCTTTTGGCTTGTTTTTCCATGCTCCTGATTTTTCACTCATTTCTCCTGCTTTTTTGATATAATTTTTATCTGTCCCTCTTAGCATAATTTAGGCTTAAAATTTGTGGGATTGGGTAAAAAAATTTCAAAGAAAATTCAAATTCATCTTGCCCTGCAATTTATCAAGTTCAGTTTGAATGTGAAAAATAATATTATTGTGTAAATTATAAATTTTTAACTTTCATTTTTGCATAATGAAAAATGTCTTATTATTAGATTTTTTTTTTTTTTTTAATGCCATAACTATTGAAAACTTAAAGAATTTAAATTTCATTAGAATACAACTGATATTTTCATTTCTTTATTACATTTTCTTTTACAAAGATAATTAAGATTCTTATTGTTTTATATTAGGAGCAGAATGATCAAATCTGTCTATTTTGACTTAAATTTTAAACAACTGTATGTCTGAGTTTTTTTTTTTTTTTTTTTTTTCTTTTATAGTTTGTTTTACTGCAAGAAACATATATTATTCATTTAATTTTAATACTGATGCTTTGTAAATACCTTCTAAGCTTATAAAGCTTTACTTAAAATTAAATTTCATTATTTTACTCATTTTTCTTACAAACTTTCTTGTTGGAAAGTCTCCTGATTTCTGTAAAAAATCTCCTGCTTTTTTGTTTTTAGAAGTTGGCATCTCTGAAATTTGATTAATGATTTGATAACGAACATGACATCCAAATTTTATGTTTATTTGTTTAAAAATTACATGCAAAAAAAGAGAACTTTTAGCAAGTTGTTCCTTAACTTTTATACGTGAGTGTGTGTACAAGTGCCAACGAATTGTCTGCAGTCAAATCGTCTAATCAATAAATTAATGTATATCTTCAGTTGTAGTTATTTAATATTACTTTATAATATTGTTTATCACTTTTTGTTATATATTTCAAGAATTCCTTTAAAGAAAAAAATATTTTTTTTTGCTATAGCCTTAAAAAAAGAAAAAGAAAACAATTAACATTCTTAAAGAAATCCCAGCTAAAATAACAAAAGCTGTTAAGATGTGCTTCTAGTGTTAATAATTTATTTACGTAAATTTGTATTTATTCAAACAGTTTAGGAAATACAGTAGAGAGTCAAAAATCCGCGCAGCTCGGGACCAGAGGTTGTGCGGATTTTAGGATTTTGGGACCCATAAAAAATTATTTTCACTTTGAAATATAAAAACAGAATATTATTCAAACTAAACACATACTAGTGAATAATAACACTGAATATTAAATTACGAAGCACATAAGAATAATAATGAACATTAACAAAAATATATAATGAAAACAATAAATAAACATGAAAAGAAATATTTGTCAAATTTAGATAAAATCTGTACACATATAACTAGTTTTAAACTAAATTTGAACCTGCATGATTTATTTATTTTTTTATTTATTGTAAATAGTAGTAACACAAATTTATTTTTCTACGAATTTTATTGAGTTCTTCCTTACAAATTATGCCTTCATCAGAAAGCATTTTAAAAAATTAGTTTGTTATTATTTACCTGATTGATATCATTATATCACAATAATCATTATTTCCTTTTGATGAATTTAATATACTGTCAATAATTTCATTAGCAGCAACTTGACTCTTGCAGTCTTTCATATTATTATTATTTTGATTTTCTTTTTTGTAATCATAAAATGTGTATTCAAGATCTTTTTCAAAAATTCTGATTTGCAGTTTTGTAATTTATTAATAATAAATTTCATTGTTTGTATCTGACAAGCTGTGTGGATTTCGGACTTCAGTGGATTTCTGGCTCTCTACTGTATTTGTGAAATTATATATAAGAATGTATAGTTTTATTTTTCCGTTTTTTTATTTTATTTTATTTTTTAATTCTAAAGAAATACTGTTTAAAAAAAAAAAAAGTTATAATTTCAATATTTAAAATACTAAATCCTATAAGATGCTAATTGAAATTTTCTCAAAAGTAAGCTTTGGAAGAAATGATTTTTTTCCCCCCTTAGTTTAAGAAAAGAAAACTAAATGAGAAATGGTGTTAAGAAAGCATTATAGATAGGTGAAGATGTATATGCATCCATATGTTTGATTAAAACCGGATTCTTCTTCCTATATTCACTTTTCTGTTTCTTCTTTTTTTCGCATGTGAATAACTTTTTTAAAAAATACATAAAATTGGATAAGATGTTAGTTTTAAAATTATTTAATGACATTTATGTTATTCTAATGAGGCTCAAAATTTACAGATTGATGAAAATATTTTTTCAAAAGTCTTATGTAAAAAGAAAAATTTTTACATAATTTTTAATAATTTTAAAAAAGACTTTTATTATTATTTATTATTATTATTATTTATATCAGAATTCTTATCAAAAGTAAAAACTGGAGGAGAATATCTCACAATTACTCAGAACAAATTGAGATTTCTAAAACGAGTATGAGAAGAGAAAAATACTTAGGGGGAAAAAAAATGGATTAATGTAAATTGCTAATGATACCTAAATTTTATAGCCCATGGACATAATTATTTTTGCTTCCAATTGCTGAAATAGTGTGCTGCAAATTGACAAAATTTGCAAAATACATAATTTTCTTATCCAAGTTTTTTTTTTTTTTAACTTTTTTAAATTATTCAACTTTTGTGAAGGGTCTGTTTAAACTTGCTGATTTTTGTGAAAACTGAAAGTTTTCCATTTCAAGATTATTGATTTTTATGAATGACATGTTTTTTGCATTAAAAATCTTAATAAATTGTTCCCAGAAGAGTGTGCAAATTTCTCTCAATGTTAAATATTTTATGTGAGAAAATTAAAGAAAAAAAAAAAAAACGTGCAAGATTATCGCAGTCTAGTGTTTTACTGAGAAACTTGTATATTTTCTTTAAAAAAGTAAGTTTATTAATTCAGAATATTTACTTGTATTTATTTACTGTTACACATGGGGTGCATCCAGGTACCTGAAAGTCCTTAAGAAACTGTTAAAGTCCTTAAAAATGCCTTACATTTTTATCTATTTTAAAGGTCCTTAAAAAGTACTTACTTTTGTGTTTATAATGTGTAAAGCTCTTTACTTTTTAATTTTTTTACACTATTAATGATTTTTAAAGCTGAAAAAAATCACACTAAGAACAATTAAAACACATAATTTCTTAAAGCATTGCACTATCTTGCATTACTGGACAGATATTGGTACGGTTAAAAACTGTAATAATAACGAGTAATCAAACCAAACCAAACAATTGAATAAAGATATAAACAATAATTTTATGCTTCAAACATTAATATGACTAAAAATTATTATACGGTAAAATCTGTGCTGGAAAAGAGAAGGGGCACAAGTTAGCTAGAAGAATTGTAAAAGAAGCTACATAAGTGTAATATTGCACATATTGTTGACATGATTAGTAATTTTCATTTCCTGATCAGTCATAATTGTTTTTTCCTACTCTGTATATATTATACACTGGAGCACCTTTTATACGTTTCTCATTTATACGTTTTTCTCATTTATACGTTTTTCAACTTAGGTCCCAAATCATTCCATTGAATTCTAATGTTAAAATATTTCGTTTATAATACGACAAAAGTAAATTCTTAATTTCACTTATACGTTATTTTTTTTCCCCTCCTTGTAGAATCCCAAGTTTTAGTTTCACTTCAGGATTTAAAAAAAAAATAATAATAATAAAATAAAACGACGAATGCATTTTACGTTTTATTCTTATCTTTTCTTAGAACTATGGTAACAAAGTGTGACCTGCGTCAATCATAGACCTTATATATAAGGTCTATGGCATCGATAGCCTGGGGAGAAGAGGGGTGTTAGAGAGATTTTCAGAGATAAGCAGTTGGCGACTGGCTTGAATGGTAGGTATACAAGTAACCAGTGACCACTTGAAGACCTCCCAATTTCTCTTTTAATTGATTCCAGGGATGGGGTATGAAAGGAAAAAAAAACACAACTTTATAAGCATTTTGTAAACTTGAAGATTTATTGCTCACTTCCGTTGGGCGATTTGGAAGATTTTCTTATTTCTTGGTTGGAGAAACAAGTTTTTTTTTCTTTCCTTCCTTTAAATCGTTTACAAAAATGTCATCTTCATTTAGCGAACGAAACGCTTTGTCTTTAAAGGTTAAAATCGAAATCTTGAAAAATTTTTCTGAATTTAATTATTTTTAATTATCATTTAATTTTTATTCTACCTTTTAAAAATATTTTAAATTTAATTAAAAATATATCTTATTCGAATAAATGTAAAGGAAATCGTGAAAATTGATTAGACTTTTATTATTAATATGACACTTTATTGTGTATTAATGTTAAACCAATTTTCAGTTGTACGTTTTTTTCAGTTATACGTTTTTTAGGAATGGTCCCTTGAAAAACGTATAAACGGTGCTCCACTGTAGCAATAATAATTTGAGATTATATATTTTTTCATTTTCTTTTCAGACTCATTTTACTGCATTGGCAAATCAAACATTTACTTAATGTCTCAAGATTAAGAGCGCTCCAAATTATAGAATATGAATATAATTGATTATTTAAGGAAATAATGGATGCAAAATAGACCTCAAAATCTATATTTGCCTGGGGCTTCATACAATCATAATCAGGGCCTTATTCCTATTTTAATTTGACAGCATAAAGGGTTTTTTTTTTTTTTTTTTCCCCAAGATGCTTTTTTGATAAAAATTTAATATAAGAGATTGATCTGCTGGTGGGTGATCTCCTAATAAATTCATTAGTACTAAAATTAAAATGAAATTTATTAACTTAAAGTACATAACTAAAAAAAATGTTTTCTTTCCTATAAATTTGCCTGAGAATTGTAAAGTAAATCTCAATGTGAGAGTGGGGAAAATTATTAAAACTATCTGCTTTTACAAACTGAAGTTAGTCATTACTTGTTTTTCAAGGTGCGATCATGACTTATAACATCCCTACCAACTTTTAGCTCAATAAAATAAAATGTTTAAGTGCTATTGCACTTTAAATAATTTGATTTTATAGACTATAATGTGAAAGAATTTCTCTTTGTTCCTGGGGGAAAAAAGTGCTAGAATCATCAAAACCTATATATTTCATGCTACAGTGACCTATAACATAACTACAAAATTTCAGCTCAACCAATCAAAGTTTAATGACTTTATCAAGTTCACTTACACACAGACATACATACATAGAACATACATACATCACCATAAAAATAGCAAAAATGAACTTAGAAGACCTTAAAACATATAGATACACCAAAATCTCATAGTCAAATTTTTTCATGATTACAATACTTCCCTTACATGATGCATGTTTAGAAAGAAGTTAAAATTTTTTGTGTAGTGTACTTTGGTAATCAGCTTCTGAAAAATTACAAGCTGTATCGATTAGCTGCTAAATAACAGACCTTTGCTGTAATTAATTGCAATTAAATATAAATTTTATTAATTAGCAGAAAAATTATTGCTCTCAAGGTCTTTTTTAACACGCTTTTATTAGCTTCACCTGTATGTATGTATGTATGTTTGTAAACGCTCTGGGAGCAAACAAAAAATCTATATTATAAAAAAAGACTTTCCCTACATGAACACCGTGGCGTTGAGGTATAGCTCCGTGCTACGAACCTAAAGGTCTAGCGTTCGATCCCAGTCAGGGGAGATTTTTTAAAAATGGTTTTTGTTTAATTCTAAATTATTTTAATTAAAGATTCAAATGTATGTAAATATTATGGTGTGTCACTCACACGATTTTTTCTTACCCTGCATTTTATACTAAGATAGATATTTTGTGCTTTTTAGTTCACATTTCTGTAAAAAAAGAGTGTTCTTTAATTTTTTAAAACTATAATATTATTTTTTTCCCCCCTCTTGCCTTATTATTAGATTTTCCATACTTTTAAAAATTCTTTTCTTTCATATTTTCCAACTATTTTTTGATAAAAGTTCACTTTGGCCCATGTATTAATTAATTATGTCCCCTCCCCCTAAGAAAAAAATAATAATAATATAATACTGTATTCATTAGGATTTTGCATAGTCCTTAAAAAGTCCTTAGAAACTCCTTACTTTTATTTATCATAAATGTGTACACACTATGTATTAAAGATGTAATAGAGGAAAACCTAAAATGATAATAATAATAAATGAAAAATATAATTAGGTTTTAAACTAACATTTTTCTTTTTGATTTTCTTTCTGCTTCTGAGATCATTATGAATTGTGTTACAACATATGGTGAAATCATGTATTGCACTTTGACAACCTTGCCTTGAAATTTTTTTTTAGCTAAAAATTAATTTGTAAGTTAAAGAAAAAAGAAATGAACAAAAAAGCATGTTTTAAATAAATATGTATTTTTGTTGAATCCTAACTCACAGTTTCTTTTCTCTCTTTCTTTTATTATTATTATTTTAGTTAGAAGGTAAGAGCAGCACAAATTGAGTTTTTAGCAATTTTTAATGCTAGTATGAAAACAAAACGTTTTTAATATTTTTAACAGTTGCATTAAAGAAAAAAAAATAATAATAACTTTCTTTTATTTCTGTCTTAATTTGTGTTCTACATCACAAATAATTTATAAATTGATTGAAAATTGTTCTTGTTTTTAATTAATTTAAAATTTTTATAGTCTTCAAAATATAATTTCATTTAAATGTTTTTTTTTTTTTTTTTTAGAAATAATATCTTTGAAACTTTTTCTTATGCTTTAATACTTTTGTTCAGTTCTTTTACAAATTTTATTCCTGAAATACTGGCCTCTTTATTATTATTATTATTATTTTTTTTTTTTTTTTTTTTTTTTTATTTATTTATTTATTTATTTATATTTTCTGATGTTTTTTAAAATGCAATATATATATATACAATATATATTACTTTTGACAATTATCATGTGTTTGGGAAAATTTTTATTGTACCTTTTACATTTAAATAACTTCTGTATCTGTTTTAGAAAAGAATTGTCTCGTACACCAGTAGCAATGTTTTAACCATAAATAATTATGATTTGGTAACCAAAATGTGATTAAAATTGTTTTCACCGATTACACTAATAATATTTTTTCAAGTATTCTTATACGTGGTCTCAACAATTAGATAAAGCATGGAAATCAGGGAACAATCTGGAAATTTTGTGAAATTACCCCAAAATCATGAAACTTTTTATTTTTGCCTTGCAAAATTTTCTGAAAGATCACCGTCGACATTTAACCAAGATTACACAAGGATTGGTTGTTTTCAAATTGAATCTCACTGAGTTAACATTAAAAAAAAATAAAGCTGTTTATTGTAATTAAATATTCTTAATGCAACATTTTAGGAATAATTGTATATTCTGATGTTAATATGTTGTGCAATTAAAAAGATTCAAAATTCTTTTACTTTTATCAATTTCTTTCAAATTTTGAATTTTTTATGTGTATTTTCTTTTTATGTATGTTAACTGAGTCAATAAATTTAAGAACAGTTTTAAATATATTTGCCCATCAATATAATTTTTGTCAATTGCAGTGTTGTGGTGAGCATGTCACACAATGATACAATATACACAAATTTATGGAATATATCAGGGCCTGATTAAGTTTTGAAGCTAGGGGAAGCTCGGTATCTTTTCGGGGTCCCCTTTCATTTCTGGAAATCTTGTTTTTCTGTTACATATTGTAATATAAAAATGCTATAGACCAAAGATTAGTGTGCGCTTATAGTTTTTTTTTTTTTCCATTCATATATCTGGATGGTTTCTATACAGAACTTTAAAATCGTGTAACTTATTAATTAAGAACATTCAGATTTCTGAGGTTAAATAGTAGAATTTTCCCGAAATAGTGAATATTTTACCTTGCTTTAGGCAAATTTTCTCAGAAAAAATTCAATCTCGGAGTGAAAATCTCAAACAGAAAATTCCAGTTTGGGGCCCCTCGTAAATTTTTGAGGGGAAGCTTGTGCTTCCCGAGCCTATTGGGTAATCGGGCCCTGCACCCTGCTATACTTCTAAAAAAATGATTAAAAAATGTGTAAAAAATAATAATAATAATAATAATAATAATAATAATGAAGAAAATATCAGCTGAATTTTAAAGGAAATGTAATCAGATAACACAAGGTTCATGAAGGATGCAAGAAAGTCCGGAGATTACAAAAAAGTAATCTCCTGACTTTCTTGCATCGCTATTTTAGGATGATCAATTCCTTTATTTAAAAGGTAACAAGAGTACCCTTAACATATCACACCCAAGTAAGAAAAGCAAAGAAAATATTAAAAAACAGCAATTTTGAGATTATGTCATTGAAAATGTGTATGAAGTGTCTCAACATGCAAGAAAAGTATTGAATCTCTATTTCGCAATTTGTTTTGTCAGTTTTATTATAGGCTGGTCAGTGTTTTACCATAGTGTTTAACTACTTGGCTACGGCTACATACAATACGTACACATCGTACGTAGCCGTAGTCGAGTGGTTAAGTTAATTTTTCTCAAAAATTGTATTTTTTAATTATGTTACTTTTCTAACCAGGATGTAAAATGATCAAATTAAACTTAGTATCATGCCTTTAGTCACTGTTTAGGGCAAATGACAAAAATATTTATTTTTTATCTGATGCTTTGATTATTATTATCATTATTCAAAATTTTTAAAAATGAACCAAAATTAAATTTGTTAAATGTTAATTCAGAAAATAAAAAATGTCTATCATGTAATTACTTTTTGAAAAATTGATCAATGTAAAATTTTGTAAAAGTGATTTAAAATAACAAATCATTATGAATATATTTTTGTATATGCAATAAAAAATAGACATCTGTATTTTGGGATTAAAAATATTATTCTAATGACACCAATATTTGTATTATGAGAGATTTGGAGAAAAAGTGGAAACAATATGTGGATTGCATCTACTTAATATAAAAAGTAAAAATTGTCTTTTATACATAAAGTAACTAATTTTATTGTTTTTTTTTTTTTTTTTTTTATCAAAAAACTATTTTGAACTCTTTGTAATAAAATGTATGTTTTGTATGAAATTTTTTAATAAATATTTTCTTAATGGTTATAGACTTTTACTATCTTATTATATACTCATTCTGTACTCATTGGCGTAACTAGATAGGGTCCAAGAAGGGCGTGGCTCATGCCAGAGTTCCAATTGGACACCCCCCAGAATTTTTTTAAAATCCAAATTACTATTTCTTCCCTTTTTAAGTTAATAAAAGACATGAAATGTGCTGTGAAAATACTAGTACATACCTACGCACACACATAAAAAAAAGAAAAAGGAAAACTATAAAGAAATTGCAACAATTGCAACATACAGACACAACAGAATTTTCTTTCTTTCTTTCTTACTGAGTTGCAGGAAAAGGGGTGATATGTATATGGTAGGTAGTAGGAACAAAAATCTGTCCTCTCTCTCTGATAATAGAAATTCTGGTTATTTGTGTCCCAATTATACTCTTGATCCTTGGAAGCAAATAGGGGTGAAATAGTCAGCTGCACTTTGGAAAGGTCAGTTCCACAAACGTCAGAGTTTCAAAGTAAAGTCACTGTACCACATCTTATTGCAGATTTAGAGCCAGTGTAGTGTGTGTGTGTCATTTTCAAGCATCCATAATAATTTTGGTAAGTTATTTTTAACAAGATGTTTATACATTATTAAAAAATTACAGCCAGATTTCAATAGAAATTGAAAAACACTAGTTGTGCAAAATGTAGAAGTTAAGAAAATGTGGACTGAATGTAAAATTTCCATCAATCAGACAAATGGGATATAGCAAAATCACAATTAACAATATTATTAAGATTTTTATAGATGTAAAAAGCTTCAAAGAATTCAAGTTCTTGAATGGATTTAGGCCTGCAAATTATTTTCGCTGAATCAAATTTAAAATTATAGTTTTTCACTCCACAATGCTTAGAAATGGCCGATTTGATGGTTTCTATTTGACAACATATGTTGAAGATTTTTCTGGTTTTAATAATCTAGAACCAAGTCTCCTTTTAATATACCACATGATACTTCTCTTCAGAGTCAGTGGCAAAAGAAATAAATAATGTCCATGACTCCATTTGAGTTTATATACATCGAAGCTGTGTGGAGTTTCATGGAGAAAAGGAGGTTCAAAGGAAAGAATTTTTCTGTGAAAAAGAAAGTGTAAATTCTAGAAAAAAAATATGTCTTGTGTCGCAGGGTTCCCAGCGGTGACTAAAAAGCAACTATTTGCTGCTAAAATCAACCCCAGGCTACTTTGGCAACTATTTTTGTATAAAAGTGGCTTAAAAGCTACTATTTTCAGGTTTGTCAGAACTATTTTCAGGAAAATGGAGACTATTTTGAACAAAAAATTGTTCCCCCCTCCCTTTTTTTTTTTGCTCCTTCATTTCATTTTTACTTCCATTACTCGACTACAGTAAGTAATGGGAATATTTATTATATTCAGGGGTGAAACTTTTCAGGGGCTACCCCTGAATTCAGGGTTTTTGAAAATTTTGCTGCCTCTGAATTTCATGTTAAATTATATTATTTTTATAGAAATTTCTCATTTTAAATGTTTAATTTGCTTTGTAATGTATTAAAAACTTTGCAAATATCACTTATTATAGGTAGCCATGTGATATATCAATGATAAGTCTTCCCTGTTTGCATGCAAATAACAGTTTTCAGGGTTTTTGAAGGTTAGGTAGTTTCACCCATGTATATTCTGTCAAATTCAATTTCGAGTTTTAATCTGATTTACATGTTTTAAAGTCTCCTGTACCCCAAAAAATGGTTTCGTCCATTTGGGAGGGGGGGGCAGAGACAGAGAGAGGGAGAGGGATCTTTTGACTACCATAGCTTCGAAACTAATTATAGAACAATGAAACTTGAGAATTGAGGTGTAGTGTACTGATGATTGTTCCAACTTTTGATGAAAATTGGAAAACCAGAAGTGTGACATTGGAAACCGAAAGTGTGGCCGTAAGACTTAATATAAACACTCTGTTAGATGTCCTTTCATATGTACTAGTTGGTTAGTTCAGAGAAATTGACAGGTTTTCTGTATAAGTAGGTCAATTTGAGGTTCTCGCAAAACGGTTGTATGAATTTTTTTTTTTCAAACTCGCCATATTAACTGCTTTTAGATATTCTTGCACGTGTAATTGTATGTTGTTTTTTAAATCAACAATTGAGTTTGCCACATTTTGGTGAAAGTATCTCAAAAAGGACTCTAACGATTTCTTGAAAATTGCTATATAAATCCCTTTTTAGATATCCTTTTCCATCAAATTATTGTTATTTTTCTGTAATTATTAAAGGAAAATTAACAATTATCCTGATTTGATAGGTCAGTTTTAGATCTCTAAAATTGGTGCCTCAAAAAAGGATCTACCTTTTTTTTTTATTATTAATCTCGCTAAGTAAACTGGTTTATGTTTTTACATATGCATCAGTTTTCTTTTACAAAAAAGGTATCTAATTTCTTAGATCAATTTTTATATCTTCTAGCCACATTATCTCCAAAAACTGCTTAAATGTTTATATATATATTTTTTAAATCCAAGACTACTATTTGGATCGGAGCTACTACTTTGGCTACTGTTTCATTCGAAGTGGCTACTATTTCATAGTAGGGTCACACAAAAAAATTCAAATATATTACAGGCTATCAGTAAAAATGCTCAAAAATATACATTAAGAATTTTCTTTTTCTTTCTTTCCCAATTGGAAAATTTTAATACATTGTTTGGTACGTTATGTAATAAAAATGTTGTGTTGTAATAAAAAATTTCACTTTGGTTGTCTAGTGATAAACATAGCATGTAAAGTTTTTTCTGCCTTTTTTTTTTTTTTTTTTTTTACCTTTTTGAACATTTAAACTTGTTGATAAAGGAACTGGATTCTTTCCTCTTTTCTCATTAGCAAAGGCTTTTCTTTTTTTATTAATTATATCATTGGGCAATTATTTAATTAATATTTGTTTTGATGTATACAAGAAGGATTTAGAATTAAGACTTACTTTTTAACCCGTTAGTAGTCGCTATGCACAGCACCACCTGTTACAGATTGCGCACTTTTTATTTAACTGCCACCAATAATTTTAAGAAGTGATGTGATCGACATTTCTTCCTTATTATTCGTGTTTTATGTATGTCAAAAACCACTTCTAAATATTTTTGGTGGCTATTGAATAAAAAAATCTAGCGAAACTGAAGGATGGGCAGCAAATCGACCAACTAGCGACTACTAACGGGTTAAAGGAATCTTTTATTTTTATTTATAAACTTAATAACAATTATCTTGCTTCACAATTTTCATTTCCTTCCTCAACTGAAGTGGAACAACAGATTTCAAATTAAATCTTTGAATGGCTGTATTTAAATCTGCGATTCCTTGTGGTACTCTCCGGTGAAGTACTGTCACAGAAGCTGTAAATAAATTATGATATACAATTTTGTGTAGTAATGTTTTCATTCTTAAGTCATAATATTCAAAAAATTTTAAAATTGACCAAAAGAGGAAAATTTATTTAAATTTGAGGCTGCTAAGTACAAAATTACAAATAAAATTAATAATTACTTGCAGTATTTATTTTACAAGTGTTAACTATAGAGAATTATCAAGGGTGTAGCCCCAACTTTATTTATTTATCTATTTATTTTTTAAAAATAAGTTGTTTTCCACATTTTTATAGGAATATGTAAATTCTTAATAAAATGTTTCAAGAGATAAGTCTTATACTGGTTATGAGTACTTTAATATTCTTACCTGTATAATTGAAAACTCCTGAGAGACAGGTATATTCAACAGCTATATCAGTATAGTTGGCTTTCAGTACACGGAATTGATAAGAACGAGGAACTGTGGAAAAAGCGCAATTTTATATATTTTAAATAATTCAAAGACCAAAGCATAAAACTTTCAGATTTTGAATTTCAACTTATACCAGATAATTAAAAAGATAACTATAGATATTAAAACACTAAAATTTAGAGTGAATTGTGGCTTGCATAAAGTTAATCTAGGGCAAACATTTTTTCATATGTTTTTAACAACTTCACCGGAGACCGTAGTGTGTGAAAGGCCATAAATTATCTCGGGATGGCCAGTGAATTGGTTAAAAGCATATGGTGTTGTAACAGAAATGTTTATTTAATCTAAATTCAAACATATGACAGACTTCAACTTTATTATTGTACCACTCTTATAAATGCTGGTTGTTTCTTTTGTAATACTATAAACAATTTAGGGTAAAGACGTCTAGATCACAAGTTTGGTTTGGTATAAATTGGGGATGTGTAGCCTTTTCTTCGACGTTGTAAAAATTTTCATAATATAAACAACATATGTAATGAATCAAACCATACATTTAATTCTTTGAAACATAGTGATGTGATGTGTAATATGTTCTATGCCACCTATTTTTTACTCAAAACTGGAATTTACATTCACACTGGATATTTTTAACGAAATTTTGCTTTAAAAAAAACTTAGCAGAAAAAATCATTTATTTTATTTTAACTTTAATTGTAATTTCTGGCGGCTGTCAATATTAAGCATAATTATCTTGTGCATCAAAGGGTTAGATGATGAATTTTCTATGACCCTTGTAATGCCAAAATCAGTTGCAAAATACAGTCATTATCTATATACAGATTAATGTCAAATTATGTAATTCTCTGCAGAAATTACTCTGATGATTCAATATATTTTCAGTGAAGATACAATGAGTAAAGCATAAAAAAAACACAAATGATTCTGTTTAACAATATCTTAGACAAACAATGAACGGAAAACTACAAAATGTTGAACATGAATAATAAGCAACAATAAAGATTGGAGACTGACTTTTAGAAAGTTTAGAAGATTTGTCAATTAAGAAACCATAGAAGTTTGCACTAAATATTGTACTGCAGTATTTCGATTTTGAAATTTAGAATTACTTTTCTGTATGTGCATGTGGGATCTTTTCTAAGTGTTGATACCGCTCAAAACGTGTAAATCTGTTGAAAACAGGTAGTCAAAAATTTTCACGAATCCAATACTTTCTTCTATATTCAATAGAACACGATTTGACCATTTTTGAAAATGCCTGTCTGTGTGTGTGAGAGACAAAAATTTTGTGGCGACTGTACCTCCCGAATTACTGCTCAGAATCATATATAAATTTATATGTAGACGCACATTGACCTAAATTAGTGCCTATCAATTTTTAGTGTCAACCACCCAACAGGTGGCGCTGCTATACAGTGATTTCTGCAATTTAAGAGGAGGCTATATCTCAGGTTGGTTCTATTGCGTATAATCAAACAAAATTTGATATTTGAGAAGGCCATTATGAAAAATTATTCTGATTGGCCGACAGGTGGCGCTGCTATACAATGATTTCCGCAATTTAAGTGAAGGAATATCTCAGGAACTACTACACAGAATTGCATATAAATTTATATGTAGATGCACCTTAACATAAATTAGTTCCTATCAACTTTTGGTGTCAACCACTCAACAGGTGGCGCTGCTACACAGCGATTTCCGCAGTTTAAGGGAAAGCTATATCTCAAGAACAACTGCACAGAATTGCATATAAATTTATATGAAAATGCACCCTGACATAATTTAGTGACTATCAACTTTTGGCGTCAACCGCTCAACAGGTGGCGTTGCTACACAGTGATTTCCGCAATTTAATGGAAACCTATATCTCAGGAACTACTGCACAGAATTGCATATAAATGTATATGTAGATGCACCTTGACACAATTTAAGGGAAGGCTATATCTATTGCGTATCATCAAAATTTTTTATATGTAAGCAAGGAGGCCATTATGAGACATTACGCTGATTCAATTTGGATGCTTATTGCTGCTATTCTGCAAATTTTCTCGATAACGGGAAGGCTATACAGGTGGATTCAAAATTAGTGTGACCAATTTTAATAGCACGTAACTATTTATGGTAAACTTTAATCGCTTTACCACCGGTTTTATTTTAAAAGTGAGACGTTTAAATTACCAGTCTAGCAATTTTTATTAGTGGGAGTAAATTATGGCTTCGAAATTAGATCCTCAAATCCGAAACAAAATTTTAAAGCTTTTGAGGGATGGTTGCTCAAATTCTGTTATAAATAAAGCATTTAAAAATCAAAAAATATATTTTTCTAATGGATTACTATCTAAACTTCGAAAAGAAATAAAATTTGACTGGCAATCAAAAGCTCCAGGGAAAAAATGTGGATGAAAGGAAGTGCTTAGTGAAAAAGAAAAGAAGAAGCTGAAAAGACTTATAGCTGCAGAAAATCCTCTGCCTCAAAGAATTTTAGCAAAGAAACTACAGGTATCGCAATCAACAATTTGTCGTTAAATAAAGAAAATTGGCTATAAAAAAGTGAATAAACTAGTCTGTCATCAAATGTCTGCAAAGACCGTAGAAAAACGAAGAAAACGTCCTTGGCCTCTGTATTTAGTGTTACGCAAAGCTAGATACAAAACATGGATAACTTCAGATGAAGCGCCTTTTTCATCTGTCATCCACAACTGGCAAAACAAAGATACAATATATTTCACGCAAAAAGCGTCACAAAGACGCAGCTGTTTTGCAAAAGGCAAGTTGGCTATCAGGTGTTATGGTATGGATGGGAATGTCCTCTCAAGGCTTAACAAAACCATTTTTTGTAGAACGAAAGGCTAAAATTGATGCTAAATATTATCAGAATAAAGTTCTGAAGCACATGATCAAAGAAAGTAAGCATCTTTACTCTCAAGGAAACTTTGTTTTTCACCAAGATTCTGCACCAAGTCATACTGCAAAATCAACTATAAAATGGCTGAAAGATAAAAAAATAAATTTTCTTCCTCCTGAGAAATGGCTACCATCATCCCCTGACTGCGCTCCTTGCGATTATTTTTTATGGGGATACTTAAAAAAACAATCAAGTAGACATAAAGTAAAAACACTTCAAGCGCTTCAAAAAGCAATCAAAGAGGAAGTTGAAAAAATACCCCCAAAAATGATCGAAAAAGCTCTTTTGGCTTGGCCTAAACGCTTACGTAAAGTGTAATATGCTAAAGGAAACCACATTGAAAATTTCATGTAAATAACTTAATTCAATAAAAATTTCTGATGCTCTGAAATTGGTCACACTTATTTTGAATCAACCTGTATCTCAACTTCTATGGAATATAAATGTACGAAACTTTATATGTGAGATAACTATAAAAACACATTTTTTAAGATGGTATTTATAAACATTAGAACTGTCTTTCTCCAGATATTTAGTGTTAGTTTTCTCAAGATGAAAATCATTTGCATTCATTGTGTTAGATAATTATAATAAATAACAGTTTTATTAAATTATTTGCACTTAGTGAATTTCTATAGGAAAATATAGAAGAAAGTCTTGTGTTGGCCACAACATACTAGTTTGAATTGCAGTGGTTTAGCGAGCATTTTACACAAGAGTGTGATATACACAAAATTACGAATGTATATAATAGGTAACGGAAATCATGGAAATTTGTCAAAATTAGTCATGGAAATCATGGAAAAATCAGGTAACTTTTTTTTCTGAATTTCTGTAGCCACCCTGTTAAATGTGTTTAAAGCTTCCAAAATACCATAAAATAATATTTTTTGTATTTAAGTAATAATGATAAAATTAATTTTATATTTTTCTGCTTTAAATGCCCATTTTATTCAGTTATTAGTTCTTGCACAAACCAATTCAAGAAAACAGAATTAGATACTTACAGTCATCAAATTTCAAGTACATATTTCCAAAAGGTGGGCGGGGATCAGTTTTAATAACTCCATATTTCATATTCCTGCCGTTCCTAAAATGAGATAGAGTAATAAATGAAAAATGTTATTTTTAATATCTAAATTAGGCTTACCAGATCAGAATACCTTTATAATAGAGAAACGTTAAAAATAGCTACAATTATCCTGTTATGGATATACTTTTTCATTCCTAATAAATAAGGACTAAAATTAAAATATCAGTAAAAAATAATTTACTTTCTACATTTTTTTTTTTTTTTTTTTTTTTAAACTTAGAAAAATGCTTTCAAAATAAAGTCCGTCCCCAGAAAATGCGAGTCAGATTAATCTAAACGTTATATTTTTAATATATTTAAAAAAGTATTTTTGATTACAAATCTTCAAACGCAACAGCAATTTTATAATGATTACTTTAATTGCCCACAAGCGGCCCAGATGTTCTGCGCTCAAAGCTGATAGATGGGAAGTGTCAGGTTCGATCCGAAATCGCGCTTATCGACCCAGTCATTTAGAGTTTTCCATGGTTTTCTGAAAATCTCTTGTAAATATGGGCTAGCATCCCTTAGCGTATATATATGTTTTTCGAAGTACAGTCCTTTATAATAAGAAAGCACCACAGTACTGGTGTTTTAAAGTAATAAGTATAAAACTTTGAACAAACGCCAAAAAATGCAATAAACTCGCAACAATTGTTTCGGGTCGAAAGAAAACACGACCCTTCGTCAGGCGAACAAAGTAGGCACGAGTACTGCAATCAAAACGGCAACACAGCGACTCTCTAATGAAAACGACACGTTGAGATACTTTATATATAATTTTCAATGACATAAACTTAAAATTGCCCTTTTTTGCTTGTGTCAGTTTCATGCCGGGTTGTGATATGACAGTTCTTAATTGATTTTATCGTATATCACAATGTAAAACTTTTTCATGTTCAGAAAGATTGGTGGAGCATTTGTCCCCTCGTGCCCCCCCCCCCCCCCGCCCAACGCTACTCCTATGCTTCTATTGCACCACCAGCCATCTTGAGTAGACTCATCGACGAGATATTAGAGTAGACCCCGGACTAGTAACCTTTTTGCTTCTGAAGATCACATCCCCACCATTTCATTCGCCAAACTGATTTTTCAACCTCCAAACTGACATTCCACTTCCATCAAATCAAGTTTCCTCCATCGCTGTTTTATATTTCAATTGGGAGTAAATTAAACACAAACCACAACCTACACTAGCTGAAATGAAAAGCATGTAATCTAATCAATCCTTGTTATTGACTGAAAGCTGTTCTGTTTCACTTTTCTTTGGAGTTTTGATGGTAAGAGGAACAAACCATTTAAAATATAGAAAATCCCAAGAACCAGTTGCCAAGAAAGCTATTATCACCAAAAGAAGGCGCAAAAACCGCAGTAATGTTCCGGGAAGTTTTCTCCTTAGCCAGTATAGGGAATCCGCTACTAGTATATCTGCTCGATGAGTAGACTAGAATTCACTCAGTGATGCCAGATTGGGGGGTTTTGTCCCCGTTTTGGGGATTTTTGAGGCTTCAGGGGACATTTTTGTGGAATTCTAAAATTTTTGGGGACAAATCTGGGGAGTTCTGTCAATGTTGGCAACGTAATGATTTATCCCTACTACTAGGGACTTTCAATAGCTTTATTGTTATTTGGGGAATTTTACAAAAATTGCCTTCATTTGGGGAAAAATCTGAGCTTAAATCTGCTTGATTATTATTATTATTTTATTTTATTTTTTTTAATTTTTTATTTTCCCTTTTTAGTAGAAATCAAGTTGGGGATTTTTTCGAACACCCCCCCCCCCCCCCCCCCGTGATTTGGGGAAATTTGAAGACCTGTTTGGGGAAATAATTTTCGACCATCTGGTATCACTGAGTTCACTTCATTTGCCCAGCATGCTGATACGCGGTAGGCCAACTCCTCCTGTATCATTCCTCCAAGTCATGAACATAAATAATTATAAAAGTTCAACTTCGAAAACTTCGTAAGAAATTTGAAATTTACGAATTTCTTAGCATGGCTGAATAAGGCAAACTTTCGCATAAACATTCATTTTCAGGGATATTAATATGATAAAGATTTCAGATAATGTTAAAAGTATTATTTATGATACTGTTTTCAGCATAATCGATTACAAATATTATTTGAAAATTTCTTAAGTTATTCGTAATTTAAGATTTTCTTAACATAGCAGAATAGAGCAATATTTTATATAAATTTGCAATCCTCATTGCAATACAAATAGTATGGAATTGCATTAAAATAAAATATGAAAAACCTCGATAAAATTAATGAACAAATTAAGATAAGGTAAATGTATTGAACAAAAACGGTTAGTAGCCTAATATATTAGGCATTTTAGTCTGTCACCGTGTCAAGCGATCGGTCAATTCATTTATTTTTAGCATGAATAATAGCCTTGCAGTAAAAATTTAGGAAAACAAGTTTATGATGGGGAAGAGTCTACCTGTGCCAACTACTTTTGTTTTTGAATAAGAAAGAGTTAATTTTTCATGCGCTTTATTTAAAAATATATATATATATATATAATATTTACAATTTTTTTTTTCGTTTTGTGTCACTTTACGGATAACTGATTCATATAATAGCTTACTTTTGATTGTCAATATAACTGAAATTGGCTGTTAAACTTCCATTTTTGAACGAGTATCTTACATGTTGGCAGTTTGCAGCTGACAAGGGATGGCGTTGAGTTTGAGCTATAACGTACCAGTCTCCTGAATACTAAAACAAGAAAAATAAACAAATCAGAACATGCATACATATACATAAAATCAGACATAATTACATTAGTATATTACATACAATTGGAACATACAATTTCTGTCCAGAATGTAATGAGATTGAAATTTTTGCGCTAAGCAGAAGGCCAAAGAGGCGAAGTTTGCGGGTGGTATAGATGGTGTGGACTGTCAGCTGCAGAATCTGATGGAAGCCAGTTGGTCTTGAGCCTTTTTAGCTCCCAGATCGCTTCATAGTTAAGATCGCCCAGATCCTCCATGGCACTTTTAAACATGCATCTGCTTCATTTAATGCACGGAAGAAGAGCAGTAGCGGCTCGTGAGATTCCTTTACAGGGGGGCTGCATAGCTGCATGTCTACACGTAAGATTTGAGAAAAAAGCGAAAATGATTTTCTAATAATCTGTTTTAATCGGGGTCTTCGGATTTTATATGCGCAGACTGAGCAAGAAGCAGAGCAATACAGGATACAGCATAGATTTAAAATTTTATATAATTGGACATTCATTACAAAGAAAAAAAAATCTGGAGATTTTATTTTGTTAACTTTATTTATTAATGTATTAATGATAATCAATTTTCCCAAAACAAAATATTTTTCATCTGCATGCTATTATTTTCTCCAAGATGGTACGAAGTATACATATATGATTGTAAATCAAATTTTGCTCATTAAAAATATACACACAATGATTTATATAAAAATAATAATAAATAGTTTGATTACATACTTATGTAGATCTGTACAGTTCTTGCGATAATAACTGCAAATAATTCGAATCTATAGTCCATAATGATAAAGAATTTCTTTTTGTGTCTCTGTACAAAAAGGTATAAGTCCTGTACTCATCAAAACTATACAAATTGCGTGACGATTACCTATAACCTACCTACCAATTTTTAGCTCAATTGGATAAAACATTTAGGCGCAATCGCACTTCATAAATTTAAGTCCATTAATCAAAATTATAAGGAATTTTTCTTTGTGTTCTTGTAACAGAACTATAAGTCTCACATCCATCAAATTCTATACAGCTCGTTTGATGGTGACCTTTCACATACCTACCAGCTTTCAGTTCAATCGAACCAAGCATTTAGATGTTATGATATTCACTCACATATATACACTTACTCACACCATACATATAACACTGTAAAAATAGCAAAAATGAGCTCAGGAGACCTCAAAACATTATAGTAATGTAATGCTCGTATCTTAAAAGTGCAATTATAATGATGCGTTTCATTAATTTATTTAGAACATCCTTTGAAATATTTTAAAATAGTTAGCATTGACGTAAAATCTTGCACATCACATAGATTATGATATGCTTGTCTAACATTACGAACATTTTATTGTTATTATTTTTTTTTAATGCGAACTTTACACACATGTACAGTAAACTAAAATTTCATTTAAATATGAAACCTTAGTATAATTAAAAATGAATTTCCAAAATTTGCTGCACCACATCTTATGTATTGCCGTGCATCAAAAAAAAAAAAAAAAAAAAAAAATCTACAAATCTTAAAACACTATTTTTTTTTAGATATATTTAAAAAGGCTTGAATAGTATATATCAGTTTAATTTGGTTTGAAATATTATCCAAGCCAGCAGTGCATTCTGGATGTTTTGTGTGTCCTCGTAAAAGAAGTATATAGTAAAAATAGTGTGGTCAATCTAAAGAACGGATATTAAAATGCTTAAATTTCCGAGCATATTTCTGAAAGTTCTCACTCAAATAGAAAGAGAGATGAAACGAAGTTATAATGCTTTCCAACTTCGTTGTATGAAAATGTCAGAAATTAAAAATTTAGTAATCTCGTGTTTTTAAGAAAGGTTCGACTGCTAATATTTCTCATCAAAATAGAAAAACAATTAGTGACTAAAGTACAAGTGAAAAATAAATAAATAAATAAATAAAATAAAATAATAATAATTACAATAATAACCTTATCGACAAAGCGATTAAACACTTGATAAATTTTAAATATTATGTTTAAGGCAAAATTTATATAAAAATTGAGATTCTGTCTAATAACGTTTCTGCCATTGGCAAACCAAGAAACCGAAAAACCGTGCGAAATTTCCATGTAATATAAAAGAAAAATCTGAAATATAAATAAAAATGACTTCTATTTTCTCATATAATCGTGAATAACCTTCATGCTAACTTTTTTTTACCTCTCATACATAAATAATCATCAAACACAGCGATTACCGCATTAAAAACTGTGAAGAAAAAACGTAGATTACAAAGGGAAATTGTTCTTTTCCAGCATTACCGAAATCCCTAATCAGATCGGGGCTGCAGCGGATGCAGCTCCAACCAAATGGTCGAAACTGGTAGGGAAAATGAGTAGGGGCGGTTGTAACTGTTCTTTCCCTAAAGAAATCCCTTTTTTTGGGAGCTGCATGAATGAGCAGTCCCTTTACGAATTTTCGAGGTGCTATTACGTTCAAAAATGGTTAACTTTTCTCAGTTTTTTAATAATTTTTCATGATAACGAAGTAATCTGCTTTCCTATATGCATAATACTATACAATATAATAATATTTATTTTCAAAATATTTTGAAAGTTAATAAAATATTTTTTTCGAATATTTCTGGGGGGGGGGGGGGGCTGCAGCTCTGCAGCTCCTGCCACGAGCCGCCACTGAAGAAGAGTCTATAGGAATTAAAACTAGATAGGGCAGCGAGCGCGGGAACACAAGCTTTCCTTTCCGCATTAATTCAGTCCTGTCCAGGAAAGCGATTCGATCGCCGCCTGGTGTAGTATCTTTGAAACTTATCGGAAGAAAGGGAAAGCCCGCCCCTTCGCCTTCAGTCATCCAACGAACGAACAGCCAGAAATGTAAAAACGCGCTGATTCGTGTATTTTCGAGATTTGGTCGTCCTCTATCTGTAAGATGAAAATTACTACCTTTCCGTAACATACGTAATACATCCTTCTCTTTTAATCCGTGATTTAATGCCATGAACCAGACGCATGTTTGAAAGTAACGTTAGGTTTTTAGAATGCAATAAAATATCGAGCTGCGATATCCATATATATTTGCATAAAAATAAAAGTAAACAAATCGGTTACGGAGATGCTTGTCATGTTACAAGAATCCTATGGGAAGTGTTCTTTGTCCATGGTCCAAGTGCTTAAGTGGCACATAGTCTTTAAAGATAGAAAAGAGGACGGCGATGATGAACAACGCGCTGGGCGCTCATGAAATTCTCGAACTTCAGACAATACGGTTAAAATTAAAATGCTTTTAGACTATGATCGTTCGATTATTGTCCAAAAGACTGCGGAGGTGTTGGGACTTTACAAAATCGACTCTACATCAAATCGTCATGGAGTAACTTCAAATACAGAATTTGTTCCTGATTCAATTCCTAGCAAAATACAGCGTCGCAACGCTGTCCCAACCACCGTACAGCCTCGATCTGTCAATGCCGGATTTTTTTCTATTCCCTCGTTTAAAATCCAGTTTAAGTGTAAGTTTTAGGATTGTTTTTAATCGTTTTGACAGTCTGAAAAAGCTGCAGGAAAACAGCATTCTAGTTGAAGACTTCCAAGCGGCCCTCAATGGTTGGCAGAATCGTTAGGAACGATGTACTGTACTAATGCAGAAGGAAGTTATTTGGAAGACTATTAAGTATCTGTAAAATTATCTTGAAATAAACGAATTCTGCGGAATCAGTCTCATCACTTTCTGGAAAGACTCTGTATGTGGTGACACACGATAAATCGCTCCAAACAAACCCCTTTTTTCCTCATGCAGCTTTTCAACATATATTGCATTTCAGCCAGCTCTAGGCTTGCATTTATTAGATGACTCTAATAAACGCACACTACACAAAAAATCACTACATTAAAAGAATTTCGAACTTTTTTACAGAGCCTAATTACAGTAAAGACTAGCAACACAGCTGTTGGCTCCCACTCTAAAAGAGTCCCCAAATCATATGTAGGAAAAATATTATTATTAAGATATTATTTTTAAAAGTTTGTGCTTTACTCAACAAGGCAATTAGTTGTGAGGTGAATAATATCAGCTTAAAGGATACACTGAGTTACAAAATGATATGAACATTGAACACCAAGTTTTCAGAGCATAAAAATTAAAAAATGCTACAAGATAAACTTAAGATTTATCAATGTTAAAAATAAACAAATACTATTTTTATTTTATAACAAATATAATTCAAACAAACTTTTTTTTTATATAAAAAAAAAAAACTACATTTTTCTTTTTGAGGTGTTGCATAATGATATAAATATGAACGAAAAATATGGATTAATATCGATTGTATTCCCCAGATTTTCTAATAAATGTAAATACACGGTAAGGAGTCGACCGGAAAATGCCTTTTAATGCATTTTGGTCGACTTTTTTTTTTTTTTTTTTTTTTTTCAGTGGGAGATGATAGAAGCTTTTAACTCTGAAATTGTGACATAGTACTTTCCGTTTGCATAAACTGTTCTAACTAGTAGGCTTCAAACCTTTTTCATGGGGTTATATCAAGAGAAACACATGGCCATGGAATTACATGTACACCATTATTTAGAAAACATTCCCATGGCCCGATTAACCTTACAATTGAGGGGAAGCACAAATCCATTTGGGGGCCCCCACTGACTTCTTGGTCTAAAGACTCATACAAACATCTTGAAAAATTTATAAATTTTTTATTAAATTTTGTAGTTACCTGGAATTGAGGACAAGTAAATTCGCTTAAAACACAGACAAGCAAATTCACTTGATTTTTGTACCAAGATATAAACTGGTGAAAGCCTATATTCACCACAATATATGAAATTATTCCATTATAAATAAATGTGTAGAAGCTTTATTAGCATATATCCTATATAATCTAGAAATGGTAGCTGTGCAGTCAGGTAGGACTGTGACGTTTTATAATCAGGCAATGCTTTTAGGCCACAAGCTTACAATTCGGGGCCCATTTTTTTGCTTAATTTGGGGCCTTTTAAAAATTTTCCAGGGGAAGTGGGTAATCAGGGCCTGAACATTCCCTACTGCTGTTTGCCATATGGATGCAATGTCCCGTTGGAACATTTAGAAAGGTCTTCCGATTTCCTCGGCAACAGGTAATAAATTTTCTTTAAGTAGATTTTGGTAAGTTATTATTAGTACCAAAAAGTTCTGTTCTTTCAATTAATAAAATGACACTGGAAATTTTTGTTTAAGAATATTTATATGAGTCTGTGTCCATGCCAAACCAAAACAGCTAAAAACCTGACCCCCCCCCCCCCAGGTTTTTATGAAATTTTGCTCATTTGTTTGTTCTATAGAGAAATGAATGTATACCAATTAATTAGTCCGCATTCCATTTAATTTTTGATATACAAGACTGCAAAAATGGGTAAAAAATGCAAATTTCCGAAATTCTTCTACTACAAATGTAACCATATTTTCTTTTCTAATTAACTTAGAGATAAAAGATTGGTATAATTAGAAAGCTTGTAATACAGG
>CAWVNO010000282.1:131400-159400 GCA_963930645.1 Salticus scenicus
CTTTCAAGCGATATATCACAAGTACATATTTTTTAAATTTCTTCATTTTAAGGTCAAACATTTTGACATGTGACCTCTAATATCTCAAAAAATGCACATTTAATTTTCTTTTAAAAATTATATGTTATTTTTACATTTATTATCTATAACTATTGCAAATTTCGACATAGGACGGCCATGGGATGCTGAGTTTGAAGTTAATATGCAACCCTAAATCAGTATTTTCATACTAACATAACGTAAGTTTCACCATATTTTGCTCCCTAATTAGCTTAGAGATTAAGATTGGTATCATTAGAAAGATTATAATACAGGCTTTTAAATGATAAATCACATGTATACATTTTTTTAATTTTTCCTTTTAAGGTCAATCATTTTGACCTTTGACCTTCAATATCTCAAAAAATACATGTTTAATTTTCTTTTAAAAATTATATTTTATTCTTACGTTTATTATCTATAATTACTGTAAGTTTCAACATGGTACGGCCGTGGGATACTGAGTTATAAATTAAAATGCAACTCTACCAGTATTTCCATATTGCGCTTTACAAAAAAAAAAAAAAAAAAAAAAAAAAAAATGGCCGTCTCCATGTCGAAACTTATAATAATTATATAATAATTAAATGTATACCTTTTGAGATACTGAAGTTTAAAGGCCAAAATGTTTTACCTTAAAATGAAAAATTTTAAAAATATATACATGTGATATATCATTTAAAAGCCTGTATTATAAGCTTTCTAATGATACCAATCGTATATCTCTAAGTTAGTTAGGGAACAAAATATGGGAAAAACTTACGTTATGTTAGCAGAAAAATACTGATTTACGGTTGCATATTAATTTAAAACTCAGCATCCCATGGCCGTTCTATGTTGAAATTTCCAATAGTTATAGATAATAAATGAAAAAATAACATATAATTTTTAAAAGAAAATTAAATGTGCATTTTTTGAGATATCAGAGGTCACATGTCAAAATGTATGACCTTATAAAGTGAAGAAATTTAAAAAATATATACTTGTGATATATCGCTTGAAAGCCTGTATTACAAGCTTTCTAATGATACCAATCTTTTATCTCTAAGTTAATTAGAAAAGAAATTATGGGTACATTTGTACTAGAAGAATTTCGGAAATTTGCATTTTTTACCCATTTTTGCAGCCTTGTATATCAAAAACTAAAAGAGATAGGGACTAATTAATTGGTATACATTCATTTCTCAATAGGACAAATAAATGAGACCAATTTTATAAAACTCTTGAGGGGGTCAGGTTAAAAATGCTGATTTTTGTGGAATTTATGATGCCTTACCAATAATTAAAAGTTACTCAAAGAATATTTTAAGTATTTTTCAGGATAAATTTCTGACGGCAGTATTTTTAATTTAAAAGGACAACTTTCTGGTAGACCTAATACATTCATTCTGCTAGAGGGAAACTCTATATCGACTTTACTACGAGGATCAAACGCACCCCAAACCAGAAGTGATTCTATGCCTTTAATGCTGCCATTTTGAAAATGTTTCAGGTTCTTTGCGCAGATCGTGCTAATAATAAGAAACACAGCTAAGACCATCTGAATTGAATTTTTTTTTCATCGGAAAATATTATTCTTTTATATTCTAATTTCCAGGACATGTGATCTTTGATCTTTCGCCCAATCCAGGCGATCCTGCTCTGGTGCTTTTCAGTCATACGCATAGATGCTAACATTTAATTTATTCCGGAGTATTTTTAGCCCCGCTTTTTTTTTTCATACCACTTGCTTTTTAAGGATAATTTTTTCTTATTTTATCGAAGTAATACAGGAGAAAAATTTTCTGTAAATAAAGTGCTGTGAAATAAAGGCGGGGCTAACAATACTTTGGAATAAATTAACATATTGTTATCTATGCATAAGTGGTTGGGATTTTCTTCTCTTGTACTTCAACAGCTTAGAGCTATTGATTATTATGCTGGACAAAGTACTTTTTGACACCGCTATCTCGAAAATTCGCCTAAAGTTGTTTTCCCATCGCTCATTCTTTTTATAATGGCTTATTTCCCCTTTTCGATAGCTTTGGTGGAAATCCTAAAGACATCTTTGTCCCATAATTCTCTTATAATCGAAAAAAATTTCATATTACACCTGGAGCTTTATTTATTTACTTTTCAATAGTTCTTGTTAAAAGTCCTTGATGATGAGAAGCCACAATTTTGACTCTCAAAAGTACTTAAAGCTTTTTACCACCCATACCATACCTCCTAAAACTCAGTTTGCGAACACGTTTGAAATTTTATAAACCTGCACATTTACATGCTAAATTAATTTGCATATTTCTGTTTCTTCTTCTCGGAGTCTTATTCAATATTCCTGATCAGTATGCTCGTTTCGTGGTAATTTCGATCAGTTGTTCATATCATTTTACAACACGATTTTTTTAGATAATTTACATTTTCAATAAATTTACATTCATTTTATCGTTACGTACTAGGTGAGAATATCGTACTTGTTCCCAGAATAGCGGTTTTTTTGTTTTTGTATAATTATTTATGAATTTTTGTCTTGATATCACAAAATGAATAGGTGTTCATATAATTTTGCAGCCCAATATAGTTAACCTTTTCATACCTACCGCCCTCTAGTAAAATTTTCTAACTTCCTACAAGTTCCACAGTAAAGGTGATTAATAAAGTAGAAATTAACTTTATTTCATGAAATTTATAAAGCCGAACTATAGAAAGTTAAAACATATAATAATAAAGCATATTTTCATATTTCTATTTCAATGTTTTTAAAAAGTCAATTAAGATTTAAAAAAAAAAAAAAAAAAAAGAAAAGAAAAAAGAAAGTGCTTCAATATGGGACTGGGATAAAACTTCTACCGGCCGCCATAGAAGCTGGAACGCCCGTTAGTGTGCGGTAGAATCCAGGTTGACTACTACTTTGTTATGTGCAAGGAATAATTTACCGTGCGAAAAGTGTGGTGTGTTGTTCTACCAACTTCACAGCTAATGATAAATAATTACAAGATAAAAAGAACTTTTTATATGCCATGTTTTTAAATTATCTGTTGAATCATATAAACGCTACCGAAGGCAGCGGGAACCCGGAGCAATTGGATAAAAGTATTAAAAAAATTCATTGCTATCGTGTTTTGAGCTATTATAAAAGTTTCAAATGGCTATCTAGCCGGGAAGTTAATTAAAAATTAATAGCAAGCTTTGTACTGGTAACGCTGCCGAAGGCAGCAGGGTCCCGAAGATGCATTTTCACCGTATTCTGAACTATTCTGAAAGTTTCAGATGTTTAGCTAGTCGGGAAGTTAGTTAAATAAATTTTCTGTTGAATCATATAAACGCTGTCGAATACAGTAGGGACAGGGACCTGAAACAGTTGACTAAAAGCATTTTTAAAAATGTATTGTCACCGTGTTCTGAGCTATTCTGAAAGTTTCAAATGTTTAGCTAGTCGGGAAGTTAGTGAAAAATCGATTGAAAGCTTTGTGCTGGTAACGCTGCAGAATAAATAAAATTAAAAGCAACTGCTGGTAGAAAAGTAATGTTATAATAGCAAAAAGTAACAGATGGTAGGAAAGTCCTGCTATAATAGCAAAAAATAAAAGCAACTGATGGTAGAAAAGTAATGCTAGAATAGCAATAAAAAAGCATCTATTGGTTGTGAATTACTGCTAGAATAGCCGAAAGTGCAAGCAAGTGGTGGTCTTGATTGCTGCTAGGTCAGCAACTTATTCAAGCAACACAAGTTGGATTATGTATACTGGACGAGCAATAAAAGTGGGCCAATACACACCGTGACATGCTGGTAATTCTGGTGGAACCAGCAAATATTAATGCTAGTTTTTATGCTATTTTACTTGCTGGGATACAGCATTTAATACTAGTCTAGCAAACAAACCCCAGCATGAAAAGCTCGATTATGTATGCTGGATAAGCAATAAAATTGGGCCGAAACACACCATGACAAGCTGGTAATTCTGGTGAAACCAGCAAATATTAATGCTAGTTTTATGCTGTTTACTTGCTGGGACACAGCATTTAATGCTAGTCTAGCAAGCAAAAAAAGCATCTGTTGGTTGTGAATTTCTGCTAGAATAGCAAAAAGTGCAAGCAAGTAGTGGTCTTGATGGCTGCTCTACTACGCCAGCAAAATATTCAAGCTACACAAACTGGAATATATATGCTGGACAAGCATATAAAGTGGGCCAAAACACACCATGACTTGCTGATAGTTCTGGTGGAACCAGCAAATATTTATGGTAGTTTTATGCTATTTTACTAGCTGGGATGAAGCATTTAATACTTGCCTAGCAAACAAATACCAGCAAGAATTTCGACTTGGGATAACATTAAAAAAGATTTTGATAACATTAAAAAATTTGAAAATCACTATTAATCCATTAATCGTGAAGCTATAGAAACTTTTAAAAATATGTGCAGTTACAACAATAGTGATCCACCTGTTAACATCGACCGCAACTAGCGCCATCTAATCAGACCAAAGGATGAGAAGAGCCAAAGTTGGTATTTTTCGTCACCTAACTCATCAAAGGAAGCTGCACTTGAGAAAGCTGCGGTTCCGTGGCGAAAAGTTTCGTCGAAGCTTCTACGTGAGGCCTCCATTGCATTTCTAATGTGATTAAGAAATAAGTTGTATTATTATTATTATTATATCAAAAAAAAAAAAAAAAAAAAAAAATCTCCCTGAGTTAAGAAGAGGTTCCAACCAGGCCTGGAACTTACAGAAGAACTTCAAACAAAAACATAGTTTCTCTAAAAGTAATAATAATAATAATTCCAGAGTTCCAGACAGATGTTATGCAACCAAGATTCATTAAAGAGAAATCCGGAACTACATAATTTCTATTACTAAACCTTAAATTCACTTTTATTTTAGATTATTAGTACAATTCAAATTATCTATTTTAATTGAGTTAACTGGAAAATTTCGTACCTTTTTCAAATCAAGATTCTTTTCAAAAGGAGGCGGTCGGGGGCAAGGTCCCAAAATGAGTTGCCCTATGGCAACAGGAGCAAATATCACGAGGAAGTAGAAAAACATCCTTTTTCACTTATCACAAGAGAACGGGTAACCTACAAATAAAAGAATTAACTATGCCAATAGTTTGAACAGAAAACGTATTGGACATATGCTATTATAATAAAGATAATAATAATATAATAAATTGTTTCAGAGGAAAAAGAAAAAAAAAAAAAAAAAACTCGAAGATTTAAAATCAGTAGCGAAGCAATACCAATGAAGTTCTTTGCAACCAAAAGCCCAACAACCCAGCCTTTAAGCCAAAAAATCAAGGTTTTCTTAAACAATTTTTTATTATGAAATTTATAATTTTCCATATTTTACAATAGTAAAATATGAAAAATGTTGCCTTCAACTAACATTATCCCAGACAGCACATCGCCTCCCCAGGATATCTTCAAGATGTCTTCTGGATGAAAAGACATCCCAGAAACGTCCTTAAGAAAGTTAAGCCTAACTGTGCTGTTAGGGATATAATTAGTTAGTCTGCGCTCACCTAGCGCTGAATTTTTAAATAGGTATTTCTACATTTATTTCATCTTAAGAGCTTATAATACATAAATAATCACACCGACAGCCACAGTCCGTGTTATTCTATGGGAAAAATTGTCTCGAAAATTACTTATTACCTAATGTATTTTAATTTTAATTCCATTTCCACATTCAGAAAATTTACAATCTTTAAATTAGTACTCGTTTTTTTTTTTTTTTTTTTTTTTTTAATTATCATTCAATTCTTTAATATTTTAATTTTGAGCTATGAAAATAACTAAGTGTATTTTTCGCAATTTTCAGTTAGAATATAAAATATGAAAAATCAATTCTTCAAAAACGAATATGTATTAATGTAACGGGTGTGAGTTTTCTGAATGTAAAAATGGAAAATATTTGTACTTCCAAAATATTTGTATATTGCAGTAAGCAACACGAACAAGATAGTCATGTTATTCCGTCTCACAATGCGCAGGTCTGGAAATGGATAATTTTATTCATTAATAGTTGCACATTGAATTTTTCATTATAGAAAGTATTTTTATAACCTCTCAAGAATGTTACTCTTTTCTTTACACTATTTTTTATATTATAAAAATAATGAAATTAGGAAATAGTGTTATCTTTTGTTTATTAATTAAGAGGCATTCCGAATTTTTCAAGAAAACTGTGAAAAATTCTTTAATAAATCTTATGAGCGTTACTTACAAAAGGTGACACTCATGAGCACAAGTAATACGCATGATTTAAAGCAACCAATTAATACATAAATCTGCAGTTATAGATATTAAATAAATTTCACTCGCACTCATTTTTGATTCAGTGATGCAATTTATTATATAAATGAGCAGAAAACATTCAAACCGTGTTCTCTCTGAAAATAACAAAAATTGTGTTAGTAAAAATAGTATGTCTGCATATCTTCCTAGATATGTCTACAAACTTTCCTAGTAACTAATAATACATCTAAACAAAAGATAATTAGTGTTTGGGTTTAATTATTTTTTAATTTATTAGTTTTTTGTGTTCTCTGAAAAATTGTAGCCGAAGAAGAAAACATGGTTTGAATGTTTTCTCCTCACACACACACACACACACACATATATATATATATATATATATAAATGGCTTATTGGTTTATACGATTAAAAAAAAAAAAAAAAAGAAAAAAAGATTTTGATTTTAAAGTAAACAGTCTCACCAATTGGTTTTCAAATATCAGTAGAAAAGTTTTGAAAAATATCATGTTCGCACAGTTAAAAAGAATTCGCACTATTTGCAATAATGATGACGATTTAAAATATGCTCTTGAAGATTTAAGAAAAACTTTGCAAGTTAACTGTTACCCGTCTCAAATTTTTAACCGAGTGTTTCCAGTTTTTTCCTCTTTCGGTTTGTTCTAGTTCATCAATCAAGGGCGATATTTAAGTACCGACGAGTAGCCCCGTCGGCCGAAGAGGGTAAGTTTATCAGGTAAGGGGTTTCATTTTATTGTATTTTTTTTTTTTTGTATTTTGTATTTTGTAATTTATTGTATTCTTTTATATTTCATATATATTAATTTGTTGTGTGTTGTAATTGTACTACTTTTGTAATTTTGGTAATTTTATAATTGTTTTTGGAATTTTTAAATTACATGTATGTCAGATTTCTCCGCAGTTAATGGTGGTTTTCTGTTTGGTGAGAAGTTGGAGGCTAAGGATAGTTATTAGCTAATTGTTACTGTCTTTTCAGAAACTTCTCTTTCACTCCTACACTGAGGGGTCTCCCTGATGAAGACCTCGGTGTTTTTTGGGGTTTTATTTCATTTTATTCATTGATAATTTATTTCATTCATTGATAATCTATCTATATATACATATATATATATATACGCACGTATAAAACGAACGCTTAACACAGAATTTTTATGTTAGCTCTAATCAGTTTTATGCGGCAACAAATACTCTGCCAAATATACTGACAATCAGTGTCTACAATGCGAATAAAAGATATTACCTGTGCAATATCAGAGTACGAAGTATTCACTAATGATAAATAATAAAAGAGAAGATTCTTGCACAACGAATTCCTACTTCAGTATACAAAATGATTGGAAATGAGGAAATTTGTATCAGTGCCATTTTATATGTAAAGAAGTGAAATTTCTTACCCAAAATTATAATAGCAGATAAATAAAAGAAAAGATACAGGATAGTTTACCAAGTGAAACAGATAAAGAATCAATTTTGTGGAAACGGGCGCCGAGGTTGAAAATATAATCATGGAGAACAACAGTAAAGAAATAATCCTTTCTACAACTGAAATCAAAATTAATACATTTGTACTACCTCATTTAGTAATCGGGGTCGGAAAGAAAACTAAATTCAGATACATAGTAGTGTACCAGTCATCACTTTATGAAGACTGAGAAATAAAAATGATATATCTAGTAAATATTTCTGGAGAAGATAATACTTTATTCAAATTGAATAAAAATTATACAGTAAATTCCCGTCACAACGAAAAATCTCATTATAACAATGCAAGCAAATTACCTTCTGAAATGTAATTGAAATAATGTAAAAAGAATCTCAGCATAACGAAATATTCACTGTTCAATATTCTCGTTACAACGAAATAATGTGATACGACAAATTCGTTTAGTTGTATTTTAGTAATAGCTTTAGTACAAAAATTATTTTTCTCGCTTGGCTTTTTTTCTTTTGATGTTTTACCTTGAAATCAAGCAAATTTATGTCGAAAGCAATCTACTTTCTGGAGAGCTCAAGGAGAGGGTGCACAGAGCACCCCCCCCACACACACACACCCTTCTATTTTATCTACCCCCTTACTTGTTGGAAGCTCGAGAAGAGGCAATGAATGGTAACAAATTTAACAAAAAGTAAAATGAGTGTCGCATATCCTCGCCCTTTCTTCCAAATTGGAAGAAAAAAATCCGTAATTTGTGAAGTTGAGAAAGAAATTAAAAAATCCGATATTGCGGAAAATATGGAATTTCGCCGTACGCTTTAACCACTTTTCTAAAAGATAAAGAAAACATTTTGAAACAACTTCAGGTTCGTGTGCTTTGTCCAAGGTAATTGGCAAATCGAAATTTCCAATTCCCTCTAAGTGGTCCTGTAATTAAGAGAAAAAGCTATGGAATTTGCAGTTGTGTGAAAATTTTCAAGCTCGTGTCGGATGGTTGAATCGATTCCAATAGAGGTACGGTATAGTGGGAAAATATACGTTTCAAGAAAATCAAAAGCCGTCCCAGTTCAGTTTGTAAACGAATGGCTTCGTGTAGAGATTATAAAACTCACCCAGACGTATAGTCCTAACGATGCTTTTAACGCTGATGAAGATATTTTTTTAGTTAGAACCAAAAGTGACTTTAGCTTTAAAAGGGGATAAGTGTATTAGAGAAAAACTTTCGAAACAAATAATTACAGCTCTATTTTGCTGTACAACTCTATTTTGCAACAAACCAGAAACAGAAAAACGAAAATTATTCATAATCGATAAATTTGTAAAACGTCGTTGCTTCAAAAATTGTAAATCCCTACCGTGCTGCTAGTAACCTGATAAAAAAGCTTGGGTGATGCAAGCATTCTTTAATGAATGGTCGATAAAGTTTGATAAAGATATGGAAAAACAAAAATGGAAAATTCTTCTCATCATAAACAACAGAGGATACTACTAGATTGGAGACTACACAATGAGCCTCCAAAATTGAATCACATTCGTCTTGAGTCTTTTCCGCCTAAATGTACTGCAATACCTCTTGACGAGAGCATTATCAGAGCCAAAAAAATCATGGTGCAAAACTATGTGTAATTAAAACGCATTCTCTGTAACCTCCAAAATAACGTAAACAGAAAGTGCAACATGAAAAAGGCAACTGATATAATCTGTGGGTCATAGAATGAACTTACAAGGAAACATTCAAAAGGTGTCATCTTCAAAAAGTATTGAAAAAAATATATTTCATTCTACTCTTCAAAAAACACCAGAAAATCAAAAAAATATCGGCTGAAATTAATTACAGCGACCACAAAAATTTATCAAAATTAAGCATATTTGGCGATTTCACACTGCTATGCGATTGATTTTGAGTACTTGGCGGAAAAGCAAAACAGCGTTCTGTTCGTACCCGGCAGTCTCGGTGCTAGCAAACGTATCGCCTAGCAGCGCTAAATCGCCAAATATGCTTAATTTTGATAATTTTTTGGGGTCTCTGTAAATAATTTCAACCGATAATGTTTTCATTTTCTGGTGTTTCATGAAGAGTAGAATCACATATATTTTTTTAAATACTTTTTGAAGATGACACCTTTTGAATGTTTCCTTGTTAGTCAGGAAACAATATTCCACATCTGCATGTTTCCATGGAAACATGCGCACATTTCTGCAATGATTTAAATAAAGAGTCAATGGCTCAAGAATCCAACAACGAATATGATGAGGAGCTGATGGCTGAATATGAGAAGTAATTCGTTTGAAATTCAGTGAAAGAAAAAACGTCTGTGATTCAAACTGTAAACTTTAAAGATTTTTTAACTGCAGATGACAATGTATTAACTTGCTATGCATTAACGGGAACAGAAGATGTAGGGCCGCGGTAGCCTGGTCGGTAAGAGCAGCGAGTTCGTGATCGAAAGATTGCGGGTTCGGTCCTCGAGCCGGCCGAAGACCATCGTGTACGCAAATGGCGACTGGTGCACGTTAAACTCCGTCGTGGTCGCAAAATCCTCCAAGTTCCCATCAAAAATTATACCTCTGGGGTACCGGAACATGGATTTAACTCACTCTGATCCGGATCAAAATTCGAGTTCCTGTTGTTTGGCTGGGGCTGCCATCTTTCACCAGCTTCTGGAGATAAAGTCGCACTTCCTCCCTATGAGGCGCTCTTAAATAACGGAAGACGCACCACTCATGCCTTAAAAAAATCCGCTCAATTCCACTACCGGGGCTCGGAATTTCCGAAGATGTACAGTTATCTCAATTAAGAAAGTTCTAAAGATAAAGAAAATGGGGTCATTAAAGATGCTCCTAAAGTTACAACTGCTGAAGCCTTAGGAAGTTTAGAAACAATGCGCAATTTTATTTTTTTATAGAGTAATGTACCAGATAAATTTTTTTCTAATATTAATCAGTTACATAACTTTTTATTGTCTGCAGCTTCAAACTCACTTGTTCAAAAAAAAGTCATGGATTTTATGCAATAAAAATTTTATTGTTTGGTTTGGAGATCATTGCAATGGTGGTAATTTAATATTTCAGTTCTATAAAAAATTATTTAAGTTGCTAATTTTTTTGTAATTATCCTAACAGTTTTTATTACTATTTTTAATAAGTAATTAATTGCAGAATTACGTATATAGTAGACATTTGCATAGAAATTTAGTTTATTTTTAATTTTCCATTGAATTCCGTTACAACGAATAAAATTTGCGGTCCCGTGAAATTCGTTGCAACGGGATTTTACTGTATTACTTATGTAGGTTTCAGAAAGTGAATAATGATGTTCTAATTACATTTCTTAATACAGCCTAATCACTAATGCCGTAGTAAATTTTTATTTCTCTCTTTTCATACAAAGCTTTTACTTTCTTCTATACTCGATAGAAGAAAAGGGATCCTAAATTTTTTTATTTCAGGTTTTCGATGGATTTACATGTTTCGAGAGGTCTAGAACACGATTTGACCATTTTTAAACTAGTATGTTGTGGCCACAACAAAACTTTCTTCTATATTGTTCCATCCTATACAAATTCACTAAGTACAAATAATTTATTAAAACTATTATTTATTAAAATTATCTAACATGATGAATGCAAATGATTTGCATTTTAGAGAAAACTAACACAAAACATCCAAAGAAAGACAGTTTTATTGTTTACTAGCAGGCTTTGCCCGCTTCGCTGATCACTAAATTTAAAGGAAACTCTTTTCTATATATCTTTATAAAAATAAAATACTGAAATTGCTCAAAAGCTCGTTCCAGGTCCCTGCTGCCTTCGGCAGCGTTTTGGTCATCCGCTAAAACACTCGGGCGCCTCTCCCTATTACCTGCGACAATGGTTTACCAATATGATTCCATTTAGGTGCTTATTAGATAACAGTTTCGAAATAGATAGTATCGAAAAAATTTAAGTATACCTTTTATATTCGAATCCCAGTTACATATGAACAACACTATACGGGGTGCACATAATATTTGCTTTTACGTTATTTCCTATGTTTATTTTGTTTATCCGATCAACCATAAAAAGGACAGAAATTTCACGCCAAATATTACAACATACTATAACCGGCTACGTCTGTCGCATGAGACAATTAATTTTTTGTGGTTAAAAATAATTCATGGTTTGTAAACCTGATCATAATACAGCCTTAATATAGTTCTCTTTGGTGACTTTTGAATTTTTGTCACCATCTTAGATTTAATCCCGTGTAACAATAAGACTTAATCCCTTGTAACAAAATGCTATGAGTGTTATTTCTGCCATATTTTAGACAACTAATCTTTTTATGGTTATATATATTTCCCATTAAACATATTTTTATTTTTATTTATTTATTTAAATATTAATTTGAATTAATCAAATATTTCTGTTCGACAGCGTGCAAGTGCAGTCACACACAGAGGCTCATTTATTTGTATGATAAATTAGCATAGTGATTAGTATATAAAAAAATAAATTAATAGGTAAACATTATCGTGCTACACAACTTTAGTATGTCGATATATTGGCGGCTTTTGAATTTTTGTCGCCATAGCGATGGATTTTTTTTTTTTTTTTTTTTTTAAGCGGATGACTATTTTGCTTATAATTTTATCAGACACCTTTTTGTTTATATATAAGAATCCTTCCTATTCTGTTTATATTTTTAATGGTTTTTAGGTTTAAAATAGTGCTTACTGAAATAAATTTGCCATCTTTAAAACTGCATTTTTTCTATAAACTTTATATAAAAATAAATCATTTATGTGACTACTATTTAAGTTTAATGCTTTTTTTTTTTTTTTTTTCTTTTTGTGATACTTTATAATTTTTTTTAATATTTTTGATGCGCTACTTAGATTAAAATGGCTGTTGTTATATTAAACTTCTTGTCAAAAAACGTTCGGTGTACTTCTACACCAAAATTTAAAAAATCGCCCAGGAGGATCTATTAATGAAACTGATAAAATAAAAATATGGTTCATGGAGTTTAAATAATCTTAAAAAAAAAAAAAAAAAAAAAAAACTTTTAAAACCCAAATTCTTAATGTATCGTATCACATAAATCTTTTTAAAGTTAGAGTAAATTTTAATTTGCAAAAGAAAAAAAAAAAAAAAAAAAAAGTAAATTTTTTTTTTATTAACTAAAATTGATGAAATTTGAACTGCAATTTGGTCTAGTGTTCTACAGGCTGTATATTATATGTTTGTGTTCGTGAAAGAAAATGTAAAAAAATTTCAAAACTGCAATTTTTAATTCCACTTCAAAAACAGAGTAGCAGATTTAATTTTTTTTCCCAAACGGTTTCCTGCTGTTGCCACCTAAAATTCATACATTAGTTAATTTTAAAAAATTTAATTGTCTGATCGATATGCTTTTTAATCCGTCGGATTCACAAAAATTGCCCCTTTCATTTGGTATCTTATTTGTAGCGATACTACTGATATTTCTAATTTATTTTCTAATTTTTCTAATTTACTTTCCTCATTTTAAGTAAATGTAGTTTTTTTTTTTTTTTAATTCTGTCGAAAAAAAATTGGCAACAATTAAATTATGGATAAAATTTAAATGGCTAATTTTTCAGAAATTAGAAGGTTATTATTCTCACATTTTAATTAATTAAAAGAAAACTAATAAAAAATTCTAAAATCGGGCTTCGAGGTGCATCAGGAAAGGTCATTACGAACCTCCATGCAAATTTGTGTAACTGAGCCATCAGCCGTTTTCCTAAAAAGCTCTGGAAATACATACATAATGACACACACACACACACACACACAAACATCTTACTTTATTAAATGTATAGATAAATAACATTTTACAAAATGCTTTTTTATAACGGTTATCTCACATATTACGTTTTGTACCGTTATATGCCATAAAAGTTGGGGTATAGCCCTCCCGTTATCGAGGAAATTTGTAGTATAGCAGCGCCACTAATTGGCGAATAATCATCCAAACTGAATCAGCATAATGTCATATAAATGGCCTACTCACATGTCAAGTTTCGTTTGATGATACGCAATAGAACCTAAGAAATAGCAGAAAATTGCAGAAATCGCTACATGCAGCGCCACCTGGTGAGCGGTTGACACCAAAAGTTGACAAGCAGTAATGTATTTCAAGGTGCATCTACATATAAATTTACATGCAATTCTGTGCTGTAGTTCCTGAGATATAGCCTCTCCTTAAATTGCGAAAATCGTTGTATAACAGCGCCATCTGTTGACCGATAAGAATTCAAATTGAATCAGCATAATGTCTCATGTCACATATCAAGTTTTGTGGGATGATATGCAATAGAACCAGAGCTATAGCCTCCTCTAAAACTACAGAAATCGCTGTATAGCAGCGCGGTTGACACCAAAAGTTGATAGGCACTAATTTAGGTTAAGGAGCATCAACATATAAGTTTATATACAATTCTGAACGATAGTTCCGGAGATACAGTTGCCACAAATTTTTTGTCACACACACAAAGAAAGACAGACAGACAAACGGACGGACAGACAGACATTTTCTAAAAATGGTCAAATCGTGTTCTAGTCCTCTCAAAACGTGTAAATCCGAACGAAATTTTACAACAAATTTTATTAATATGAACTAAAAAATGATCTAATTTACTTAAAGCATGTTTTATAAAGAATTAATCACATGGAAAAAGAAAATGCTCTACTCACCTCACCTTTTGTTAATAAACAATAATTATTGTTTGTTTTCTTATTTCGGCAGTTAAAAAATTAATAAATAAAAATATTTCTGGTGTTGTTAAATTTGGTCACGTCAGTTTTATGCACAAGGAATTGTCCTGTTTATTTTCGATAATATAAGGAAAGAATGGTGTATTCATTAACATCGTTATCTCACTGCCGAATTCGATAAACAAACGATAATTATTGACCGTTGCATAAAATATGGATTATAAATAAACGCAATTGTTGTGATTATTTTTAATATGAGGAAATAATATTAACATCGTTATCTCACTGCCGAATTCGGTAAACAAGCGGTAATTATTCACAGTTGTGTTAAATAATCATAATAAGTACATTTTAATCATTATTCACTTTCATTGTTTTGAAAATAAAAATGGAAATTTTGTATATCCAGCAGTAAATGATAATGTGTAATAATGTTCTAAAAGGTAAAACGTTTTGTCATTGGTTGTTGAAAAATATAAATAGGCTTAGGAGTTAATTATCATAAAACGTAAACAAAAGAATTTGAATATAATAAATTAAATGATTTACGATTTACCCATCATAATGTTTTAAATTTGAATAAGTATATCTTATTAATAAATGCGAAATGATTCTGTCTGTCTGTCAGTGCCTGCGGGAAAATCTATCGCCCTTACAGACATTTGGCTCGCAGATAGTTTGTAACGTCTTCGTGTGCACCTCGAAGCCAGATTTTCAAAATTTTAATTAGAAGAAAATCATTAAGTAAAATGTATCAACGTAACTCAATTTCTCGACCACTCGACATCTTTCTTTGCGTTATATGTAATTTTAACCTGTTGCCAATAAAATGAAATTCTTATAACTTTTTATTTCATTTATTTTTTCTAAATAAAAAGAAACGTTTTTCTACACGTAAAAAAATAAAAAAAAAACCTGTATTATAAAAACATTTCTGATAAATCTAACGTCTTAACCACAGTCTTAACATAAAATAAATAAATAAATAAATAAATAAATCGGACTTGGAAGTATTGTGTTGCCATCGGGTCGTGAGCTATTGTGAAAGTTTCTATCCGCGATTGTAATGAAATGCTCGCCCTCTGGTGGGCTAAGGTGAAATTATCACACCACTGCATATCCTCACATTATGCAATCGACTTTCCATGATGAAATGGCGGAGAAAGAATAATAATTACACGTGGCTGTTATATTTACTAACAACTGCAGTGTTCAGAGAGCGCCATCTATCGATCATTACAAACGCGGATTCGATAGTGTTTGTTTTCTTGTTTGTTTGTGTGTATGTTTGTTTGTCCGGTACAAATCTTGCAATCTATTTTTAACTAACTTCCCTACTAGCTAGACAATTGAAGCATTTGAAACTTTCACAGTAACTCAGAACCCGGTGACAACACAATACTTCGAAGTCAGATTTTCGAATAGTTTCCTTTTAATTAATGAAAATATGAAAATAACAAGCTCCTAATAGCAATAAAAATAGCCATTAAAATATTAGCTGTAATTTAATTGTTGCCAAAAAAGAAAAAAAAAAAAAAAAAAAAAGAAAAAATTACGAGTTCATTTTTTTTCTACATAAAAATAAATTCATTCAATTAAACGTGAACGTTAAAAAATTATAAAAAGTTAAATTATGCATCCCACAAAAATTGACGTCATATTTTATTTTTAAAATTATTATATATATTTTTTTATTATTATTATTATTAGTTCACTGAACTGAGTCCGCGTGTTTAAATATTGCTTATACATAATTTTTTATCCTCGCGTATTTTATTAACGATTCATCAGAAAATTTAAAAATATGATTTATAAAAAGTTTTTTTTTATATCTTATGATTATTTTTAAAATATTAATTTCATTTAACCAAATAGTCTTTTATATTATTTTCTTGATTTTATCCTTCAAAAAAAAAAAAAAAAAAAAAAAAAAAAGAAAAGAAAAGAAAGAAAGAATAATAATAATGTGATTACAGCTTTAGTGCATAATCCTTTGGTGACTTAGTATTTTTTTTCTTTTTGGCGATGAATAAAAATAGCTATTACAATTGCATAAGTAAAGATCTTGGAGAGAAACATCCGAGATAATTAAATTTCAAAGTAGGGTTCGGGCCCGGTATGAAATTGGAAAATTCGACTTTTTACCAGTGTACGGCCCGGCACGGCCCGGATAATAAATGATAAAGTCAGGCCCGACCGGCTCGGCCCGATTCAGAAAAATATATATAATACAAAAAATAAATGCATGCCTTTCTATGAAAAAGATATTTTGTATGTGTTTTGTAGAGGTTTTATATAGCCAAGCAATAGAATGTTCTTTAACAAATCTGCTGAACTTTTACAAGATAATTATATATAAAGAAAAATTTATTATTACAGACATACAGAAGATACAAAGACAGACAGAATGTCAAATCAAAAATTTTAGTATTCATCAAACAATATAGGAAGGAATTTAAAATGATTAATACTACTAAAAATTCACTTTCAACCATTTCCTCTTATATACTGTAATGTATCCGAATCTTGCATGTGATCTGGTAAACAAAACTTTAATGCTAATCCAATATTCAATAGAAAAGATGCTTTTGCAAATGCTAAAAATGATGTTACTTTCATCCAGTGCTCTGGAGAAAAGAAAAGGGAGCCTTAGAGAAAAAGTTACAGCAGAAGAATCGCCTAAACTACACAGACCATAGGACACAAAGCCCTATACGTAGTAACGTATCTAATTTGATTTGTTTGTGCACATGTGCACAAACTGTTAGTGACATGCATACTATTTTGAATAGGAAACCATCTAATATTACTTTAAATCAAATTTATTATTTCGAGACATGCTAAAAATATTTGCGGAAAATCAGATCGCGAACAGATAAACTAATAGAGAATTAAATTGAAGTTACAGACATTTGTTTTAACAAAATAAAATTTTACCAGCCTGTACAATTATCTAAAATAAATGACTAAAGCAATATTTTAACATTTTCCTTTTTCCCTTGATTAACGGCGAAACTAGAAAAAGGTTCGGGCCGACACGGCCCGTAAAAATTTCATCCAGGCCCGGCCCGAGCCTGCAAAAATATTTTAGTCCCGAGCCCGGCCTGTGCAGACCTCAGTTTCAAAGTTCGCCAACGAGGTCCTATAGTACAGCTTTTCTCTTGATTGAACGCATATTTAGTTTGTTTTAATATACCTTATTAACAAAACCAAAATAACGTTTGTCTTTCCCTCTGTTAAATGTCACCAGAAAAATCTGCCGCACTCACAGATGTAAAATTTGGCACTCACATTATCTGGAGTGTCTCCGTGTGCACCTCAAAACTGAATTTTCAAATTTTTAATTAGGAAGCAATTTATTAATTTTTAAAACATGATCAACAATCGAGGATTTTGGGAGGCCTTCCTTTTCACATTCCTAGGTGAAAAACCGAATATTCTGCTGTTCCTTCATTTTGAGCAGTTTCTTGCCGTGAGACTTTTCCTTTCACCCTCCAAGGGGGAAAAACCGAATATTCTTCTATTTCTTCATTCAATGGCGCTTCATCATAAGGCGCTATGAAATACCCTTTTTACTTTCCGAACACTATAGTGAGGAAAGTATTGTAATCATGTCAAAAATCAGAATTGGAGATTTTTTATGTTTCTATACGTTTTGAGGTCCCCTGAGTCCGTTTTCACTATTTTTACGATGATGTATGTATGTGTGTGTGTATGTGTGTATGTGTGTATGTCTGTGGGTGAACACGCTAGCGTCTAAACGCTTCGTTCGATTAACCTGAAAGTTGGTACGCATATTGTAAGTCACCATAGTACGAACCCTATAGATTTTGGTGAATCTAGCACTTATAGTTTTTTTACAGGGACACAAAGAAAAATTCTTTATCATTATGGCCTATGGGAGCAAAATCTTAAAAGTGCGATAGCATCTAAACGCCTTATTCAATTGAGCAAAAAATTTATACACATATTATAGATCACAAATACTCAATCTGTATAGATTTTGGAGAATCTAGCACTTATAGTTTTTTTACAGGGACACAAATAAAAATTCTTTATCATTATGGCCTATGGGAGCAAAATCTTAAAAGTGCGATAGCATCTAAACGCCTTATTCAATTGAGCAAAAATTTTATACACATATTATAGATCACAAATACTCAATCTGTATAGATTTTGGAGAATCTAGCACTTACAGTTTTTTTACAGGGACACAAAGAAAAATTCTTTATCATTATGCCTATGGGGCCAAATTTTTAAAAATGTGATAGTGTCTAAACGCCTTATTAATCCGAGCAAAAAAATTGTACACATGTTATAGATCACAGTTGAACTAACTGTATGGATTTTGGTGAATCTAGCACTTACAGTTTTTTTACAGGGACACAAAGAAAAATTCTTTATCATTATGGCCTATGGAACTAAATTTTTAAAAGTACGATAGCATCTAAACGCCTTATTGAATTCAGCTGAAAATTTATATGAAGATTATAAATCACTGTTGCACTAACTATAAGCATTTTGGTGAATCTAGCGTTTATAGGTTTTTACAGGGACACAACGAAAATTTCTTTATCATTATGATCTAGGGGCTCAAAGTTCAGTAGCGTTAAATAAAACAACGTGTAATAGATGGAGAAAAATACTCAAACACTCTATTATGGTTTTCTCTCTTTTGTTTGTTTAACAACTCCTCTTTCTTTACTTTATCTACAAAACTGTTAATTACTCAATGTTCGGAAAGTCGAGTGGAGTCACTCCAGATTTTTTAAATTCCAATAGTCCATTTGCATTAGATCCTTTTTTTAAAAAAAACCAAATTTAACTTTATAACATATTGTAGTACTATATTTTGGGTGCAACTGCTATCATTTTATAGTCGACCTGGTAAATTAAATAAAATACAAGAAATTACTTGATTGCAAATACACCCTTGTGCAAATTAATTGAAACAAACTCGAAAAATTGTTAAAACTAAGAAAAAATGCTATTTTATTTAAATTGATACAAAATCAAAAGTTTTTAGTACATAATATAATCCCCAAGACTTTATTAACATTTGGACACGATTTGGTATGGATTGTACAAGTTTTTTACAATCGTTTATAATATTTGTTTCCTTGCACCACACATGAATTAGCGCTGTGATTAGCTTTTCCGTAATTGTACAGTCCGTATTTATTTGGCGATTCTTGCATATAGCCCAGAAATTCTCCATTGGGTTGATATTAGGAGAGTTCCCAGACCATTCCAGTGTCTCAATTTGGTTCTCAGACATGAATTTCATCACCATTTTGGACGTATGACACGGGCCAAAATCTTGCTGAAAAATCCCCGTTCTATTAGGGTATCGTTTCTTCAATTCTGGAACAACTTTTTTATGCAAAATAGTAATATATTTCTCAGAACGCATCATACCGTCAACAGGCTACAAAGAACTAACACCATTGTAACCGAAACAACCCCAAAACATCTTCTTTTGAGGGTGATTATCAAATTGGTTGATGTGTCAATCCCGAATTCTTTCGCCGGGCGATCTCTGCACGTGTTGAGTTCGCTGGGCTTATTAAAAAAAATGGCTTTCGTCGCTAAATAGTACTTTCCTCCAATTTTTGAATGTCGAATTCTTATATTTAACGCCCACAAGTACGACTTTTTCTTCATTGGTTAGGTCAGAAGCTGTTTCTTCATAGACTGATAGTCTGGCCGACCGGCTGCAAGAAGTCGCCTCCAAACAGTAGATAAGCTAATATTTATTCCATGCTCTTTTAAGTCTATTAAGTGCAGCACTAGTCTTTTGAGGGTACTTTTTACTTTGTATAAGTAGAAAATAGTCATCTCTTGGCGTTGTTTTCTTTTTTCGGTTAAATTTTACTCTCCGCTTTGGAGATATGGATCCTGTTTTTTTATTTTGTTTTATAATACGGCTCACAGTTGCCAACTATCTTCGAAATCTCTTTATAAGTCTTTGGAGTATGTTTGGAGAGAGTAACAATCTTTGCAAGCTTTCGCGGCGTCACATCCATCTCTAACGACAGTGAATTCTCAACTGATGTGATCATAGCTGGAGCTTTCATCTACAGAAGTTTCTGCGCATGCGCTCGACGAGCCCCTCTGTTTGGTGGAAATTGTTAGTAGGGAAAGGATTTATTCATCCCACCCATATTTTAACACATTTTAGTATGATTACAAAAGAATAATAGGAATGGATTTAAAATTCACGAAAAAAGTAGTTTGTTTCAATTAATTTGCACAAGGGTGTACTATGTATAGTAGAGGTGCACAACCTGCGGCCCAGTAGGCATCAGTTTGCGGCCCGCCAAAGGACTGACATTTTCATAAATCATTAGCAGGAGAAAAACATAGAAAAGAGAGAAAGAAAAAGTATTTATTTGTTGCATCCGCAAAACTGGCATTTACAAAAACTTTTTTTTTTAGGGTGGAGGGGGAGGGGATGAAAATGTTGGTTTTTATACACATTTCTGTTTGAGAGCTAAGTTTTCCATTCTATTTCTCAATAATGTAACCCACAGTATGTTACTTAATTTTTTATTGGCAAAATCATGGAATAATCTATTGGTAAGTAGTTATTTTGGTACACTCTATCAGGCTTTACATTTGTGCTAATTGTTTTTGTGACTCCCAATGTAACTTTTTTTTTTCTCTCTCTGCAAACCATACTTTTTATTTGTTTATTTTATTTATCATTTTGTATTTTATATGATACATTTGTTTCATTCTTTTGCTTACTATTCAATAACTTTATAATTATTATGCTTCAAGATTCACTTAACTCGCTAATTAAAAAAAATTTATATATATATTTTTTTAAGCAACATATAATACAAACTGAAGTTTTGCACACTGGCATTTGGCAATGATAGTGCACCTTTTTATACATATATGTCTATATATATATGTGTATGTATATATTACACAGCAAATATATCTGTACAGTTTAATTCTTTTATATTATCTCGTCTGTGGCCCTTTGTATCCTACTGAACAGCGAGAATGGCCGTCTAGCCAAAAATGTTGTGCATCCCTAAAGTATAGTCTGTATAGTGTTGTTCATTGTAATCTCGATTTAGATATGAAAAAGATATTTTCTTCTTCTTTTCTTTTTTTTTTTTTTTTTATGTTGTCCATTTCGAAACAGTCGTCCGATAAACATCCAAATTAAAGTTTAAGGGTAAGGCGCTGGTTGTCTCAGACAATAGGGACACGTATGCCAGATACTGTGGATGACGAAAACGCTGCCAGCAGCGGGGATCCGACGCAAGTTTTTAAGTAAATTCAAATGATTTTTTCTTTGAAGTTTTTACTTATAAAGTGAAAATAGTGATTCTTTATTATTATTATTATTCATTTAAATATAGTGACCAGCGAAGCGGGCAAAGCCTTCTAGCTATTTATCTTATACTATTAAGTAAGCAATATTTGTATATATATTTCACTGTTCTCGAAAACGGTAGCTCGGACAGTCACGAGATTTAACACAAAGGTGCCCCCCGAAGGGTCATTGTGCAAATCGAAGTCAGATTTTCGAATTTTTGATTAGTTTTTTATTAATTAATTAAAATGTGAAAATAATAACCTTCTAATTTCTGATAAATAAGCCATTTAAATTTTATCCATAATTTAATTGTTGCCATTTTTTTTTCGACAGAATAATAACAATAATAAAAAAAAAAAAAAAACCGTACATTTATTTAAAATGAGGAAAATAAATCAGAAATATTAGAAAATAAATTAGAAATATCAGTCGTATCGTTACAAATAAGATACCAAATGAAAGGGGAAAATTTTGTGAATCCGATGCATTAAACAGCTTATCAATCGGTCAATTAGATTTTTTAAAATTAACTATAGTATGAATTTTAGGTGGCAACAGCAGAAGATTGTATGGAAACCGTTAGGAGAAAAAAAAAATAAAAAATCTGCTTCACATTAAGTCACATGTTTTTGAAGTGGGATTAAAAATTGCAGTTTTCAAATTCTTTTAAATTTTCTCTCACGAACACAAAAATATAATATACAGCCTGTACCCCACAAGACCAACTTGCATTTCAAATTTCATCAATTTTTTTTGGTTAATAAACAGAAAAAGTTACATCTTTTTTTTTTTTCAAATTAAGTTTTATTCTAACTTCGAAAAAATTTATGTGATCATAGATATAATAATATATATAGATCTATCATCCCATATTATCGTGCAAAGATTTTTGATGCCGAAAAAAAAAGCTTTGGAATCAGCCATTAAGTGGTATTGAAAAAAAAAAGGAAAAGAAGAAAAATGAATTTGAAACTATATATGGAGTTTTTCATTCACCTTTAGTAAATAAATTATTCATGAATTTTATTTGCTAAAATATTCGTGTGTACTCCCTTGTGTATTCACTCGGGGAAAGACTGCCATATTTTGATAAAATCGCTGTCTTTTCCTGAGTGAAAAGGAATCCCTCTTTTCTCCCCAATGATCAATCTATATATTATTACTATATCTATGTAAGTGATACGATACATTAAGAATTTGGGTTTTAAAAGTTTTTTTTTAAATAGATTTATTTAAACTTTATGAACCATATTTTTATTTTATCAGTTTCATTAATAGATCCTGCTGGGCGATTTTTTAAATTTGGGTGTTGAAGTACACCGAACGTTTTTCGACAAGAAGTTTAACATAGCAACAGCCATTTTAATCTAAGTAGCGCATCAAATATATAAAAACATAAATGATTTATTTTTACACAAAATTTACAGAAAAAATGCAGTTTTAAAGATAGGAAATTTATTTCAACAAGCACTATTTTAAACCTAAAAACCATTAAAAATATAAGCAGAATATGAAGGATTCTTATGTATAAACAAAAAAGAGTCTGATAAAATTATTAGCAAAATAGTCTTCCCCTTTTCATACAAAAAAAAAAAAAAAAAAAAAAAAAAAAAAAATCCATCGCTAATATGGCGACAAAAATTCAAAAGCTGCCAATGGAGCGACATAATAAAGTTGTGTAGCACAATAATGTTTACCTATTTATTTAGTTTTTATAAAATAATCACTATGCTAATTTATCATACAAACAAATGAGCCTCTGTGTGTGACTGCACTTGCACGCTGTCGAACAGAAATATTTGAATAATTCAAATTAATATTTAAATTAAAAAAAAAAAAAAAGATTTTGATGAAATTCTGGCAAAAGCAGAATTTAGTTTAGGACGGAGGACTATTAGTTTTTTTTTTTTTCTTTTTCTTTTTTCAAATTATAACATCGCTTTCAAATTATTCAATTATATTTTCGATAAATTTTAGATTTCGACAAATGTCCAACTATCGAAAACGACAACGCAAAAATCCCAGATTGAGACTAATAGGCCCTCAGTCCTAAAAAATATGTTTAATGGGAAATATAAAAATAAAAAGATTAGTTGTCTAAAATACGGCAGAAATAGCGCTCATAACATATAGTTGCGTACTTGGGGGTTCGTGAGTTGTCTGAGAATGAAAGGCCAAACGTACAAAAATTCAGTAATTTATTCACAGAAAGTTCCAGAAAAATACAGGTCAATAAACCAATTATCAGCTTCAATTCAAGCAGTAACCACAGCTTAAACAACAGCTGTCAATAGCAAATCCACAGTACAAACTGTACAGCCATAACACTTGAAGCAAGTCTCTCTCAAAGAGGCTTAAGAGCAATGCAAGCACTAGCGAAGCTGGCTGAGATCTGAACTGAACTGACTCACTGCCTTGGCGAGAAGAGCTCTTTATATACTGTTCCATGGAACCCAGATTTTTCGAGAAAACTCTAGAAAGTGGTCAACCAATCAACTTACAGCTTCCATATTTGGTATATCCCATATAAGGATTTTCTCGCCAAGGTCGCCAAAAAATCGCCAATGTGGGAAAAAGTCGCCAAATTTGGCGCCAAATCCATTACCTGCCTTATTGGGGCTTTTTAATGCGTTTTTAAGGGAAAATAAGGCTATTTCAACGCTAAAACGACTAGAAATGCACAAAATTAGCACTTTATCAACTTACTAAGCCTCTTTGAAAGAATTTATACGAAAATAAACACAATTATTTACAATTTTGTAACACTGCCCCCCTCCCAAGGACTGCACGTCCCGGGCAGTGCAACCCTTGGTTAAGAGGCGAAACTAACCAAATTTACACAATCTCAAATACAAAACTAAGTTACATATAACGACAAAATAGAAACAAAAATCAAGTGAGAAATATTTACAAAATTCACAAATATGTACAAGTATCTATATACAAATATTTACATTACGCATGCGCTAATTTTACCAGTATTTACATTTTTAATTTTAATATTACCGTTACTTGTGGTACTTGGCTAGCCTATTATAGTGCACCACCTTCGGTTTTGATGAAGGTGTTTTAGTGATCCGCACCACTACATCATTCAGCCTTTTTAAGACTGTGTATGGTCCGTCCCAGTTGCACTGTAACTTGGGAGAGAGTCCTTTGCGTCGAACAGGATTCCACAACCAGACCTTCTCTCCTTCCTGGAACTCATATTGTGTAGCCTTTAGATCGTACCTTGTCTTCATTTTCTCCCTTGCCATGTTAATCCGCTCCCGAGCAAAGTTGTGTACGTCCTCAAATCGTGCCTGGAGATCTTGGATGTACTCCTCGGGCGATGAAGGCGCATCGGGTGGACAACCAAACAGGAGATCACATGGGAGACGAAGTTCACGTCCAAAGAGCATCTGGGCTGGAGTATAGCCGGTGGTTTCATGGACAGCACTTCGATAAGCCAACAGGAACAATGGCAACTTCAAGTCCCAATCTTGCTGGTTCCTTGATACTAGAAGAGAGAGGTTATTCAGGATGGTACGATTGAACCTCTCGACCATGCCGTCCGACTGGGGATGTAAAGGTGTTGTCCGGGTTTTGTCTATGCCGAGTAGTTGACACAGTCCTTTGAAAACGTCAGAGGTAAAGTTCCTACCTTGGTCGGTATGAAGTTGTAGAGACGTGCCGTACCTTGACACCCATTGCTGCACTAGGACCTCTGCGACTGTGCATGCCTCTTGATTGGGAGTGGGATATGCCTCAGGCCACTTGGTGAAATAGTCCATCACGACGAGGATGTATTTATTTCCACTGGAGGTCCGTGGCAAAAGACCCAAGATGTCGATTGCAATCCGTTCAAATGGTGCTCCCACGTTATACCGTTGCAGTCTTCCTCGACTTCGTTTCTGCGGGCCTTTACGTGCCGCACAAGCATCACAGGATTTACACCATTTCTCCACATCCTCCTTTGCCTTGCACCAGTAGAAGCGTTCCCGAACTTTCTGCAGAGTCTTCATTACCCCAAAATGGCCTCCGGTAGAGCTACTATGCAGTTGTTCTAAAACAGCTGGAATTTTCGATCTTGGTAATAAAATCTGCCATCTGAAGCTTTTCCCATCATCAGATTCCCACTTTCTGTATAATACGCCGTTTCTGATATGAAGAGAGTCCCAAAGTGCCCAATAACTTTTCGTAATGGGACTAAATCTGGAAATGTCCTGCCAGGTAGGTCTGTTGCTGGTCGTCTCCTTCAGCTGTAATATTGGCTTTACGTCAGGATCTTCCAACTGGGCTTGTCTAAGTTCTTCGTCACTCCATGGATCGGGACCTTGATCTGATGGTGTTTAGACAGTGACTTGGCCGGCAACCGGATTTATCGGCAGGTATTTCTGTTTGGCTCTAGAGCAGTACTTGCAGCTTTCCGAGCAGGGCTTCCGTGACAAGGCATCTGCATTACCATGTAGAGTCCCTTTACGATGACGTATCTCAAAGTCATATTCCTGGAGGCGTTGTATCCACCTGGCAATTTGTCCTTCCGGGTTCTTGAACTGGAGCAACCACGTTAAAGATGCATGGTCAGTCCGGAGCAGGAATCTTCTGCCATAGAGGTAATGATGGAAATGTTCTATGGCTTTTACCATGGCGAGTAGCTCTTTCCTGGTGGTACAGTAATTTCGCTCTGGTTTAGACAGGCATTTACTCCAATAGGCAATGACATGTTCTTGACCATCAATATCCTGCGACAGAACAGCACCGACACTCTCATGGCTGGCATCTGTATCAAGTATGAACTGTCTGTCGGGCTGTGGATACGTCAAGACAGGCGATGATGTTAAGGCCTCTTTAAGTCGCTTGAACGCATTTTCACATTCATCTGTCCACAGGAACTTCTGCTTGGCTTCCGTCAGCTTGTGGAGTGGTCTGGCAATATTTGAGAAACCCTTGACAAACTTCCTGTAGTAAGTGCATAACCCCAGGAAACTTCGTAGTTGGTGTATATTTTCAGGGCGACTCCAGTTCTCGGCTGCAGAGATCTTCTCAGGATCAGTTCTCACACCTTCGGCAGAGATGATATGGCCGAGGTAGCTCACTTCACGACGGAACAAGTTACACTTGCCTGGATTCAATTTGAGGTTAGCCATTCTGAGTTTCTCCAGCACCTTTCGGATGTTTCGTAGATGGTCCTCAAAAGTGCGCCCCACAATGATGATATCATCCAAATACACCAGACAGGCTTCATAGGAAAGTCCTTTTAGCACTGTCTCCATCAGGCGTTCGAAGGTGGCAGGTGCATTACATAATCCGAACGGCATAACTTTAAATTGCCACAGTCCTTGTCCCGTGGTAAATGCAGTCTTCTCACGATCATCAGGATGTAATTCTACTTGCCAGTAACCGCTCTTCAGATCCAACGTCGAGAACCATTTATTGCCAGCAAGTGTGTGTAATGTGTCGTCAATTCTGGGAAGAGGGTAACTGTCTTTCTTCGTGATGTCATTCAAACGACGATAATCCACACATAATCTTGTTGAACCATCCTTTTTTCGCACCAGTACTATGGGAGAGGCCCAAGGACTCGTTGATGGCTCGATGACGTCACTGTGCTGCATTTCCTTTAGAAGTTCAGTGACCTCTTCCTGTTTAGCAAATGGAAGTCTTCTTGGATGTTGTTTGATTGGAGGATGATTTCCTGTATCAATTCTGTGCTGGGTGATGTTCGTTCTCCCGACGTCTTCAGGTGTTCGAGAAAAAAGGTCTTTAAATTCTTGGTGTAGCTTCTCCGCAGCACATCTCTGTTCCTTTCTTAACTCTGAATTCTTGAGTAATTCCGTTATTAATTGTTCAGAAGACTTGGATTCGGTTGATTGCGTGGGGCGGTTGATGCATGTAACAGGAGTGCAGGTGGCTAACACCTCATCCTTCTTCACTGTTCGGACCTTATCGCTGTTGTTTGCGACTCTCACAGGAATAGTACTCTTTGAGAGATCAACTAGAGATGAAGCTACCAGAACTCCTCTTGGGCTATTGTCTGTATTCGGGTATTCAATCAGTCCATAGCGGAAGTATTGCTTTGTAGGTGGTGTTCCTGAAACTATTGTCTCTGTGTGTGGAGGGATGGAAATTTCCGACTTGGCTGTTATCTGGCAAATTGTCTGAATGTCTTGATTTTCAGTGTTGAACACAGCAATGTCTTCCGAACTCGAATGCAGTTCACTATTCTTGAATTCC
>CAWVNO010000282.1:159600-197600 GCA_963930645.1 Salticus scenicus
AATTGAAAGTTAAATTTTCTCAGGAAATCAATTCAAATGATTAAAGGATCTCTTATATCAGCCACATATGCCATATGATGGTAAATGGCATTCCCAAAAGTGATGGTCAAGTTCATTTTCCCATATATCTTGATGACGTCTCCGGTCACAGTCTGGAGTTTAACACAGGGCGGCGTCCAGATGATCTTCTCTTTTAGTTCTTGAGCCAAATCCGTTCTAATGATGGTCACGTTGGCTCCTGTGTCCAGAATCATCCGGCAGGTGGTGTTGTTAATTTGGCCATAGACGTGAAGTCCATTATCGCCGCCACTCATCGATGAAACATGAAATACTGTAAATTGGGGCTCTTTAATTTCAGGCGACCTCCGCCCCGCGAGATGGCCTCCTCTTAGTTTCCCTGTAGTGATGGTGAAGACGGGTGATTTCCTATAGTTGGTCGTACAGGGCAGTTCCTCTTCACGTGACCATCCCCTCCACAGCCCCAGCACTTTATCTTCCGGTCCTTTATTTCCTTATTATTCTCCAGGCTGCGCAATCTCCTTAAGATCACTTCGATACTTCTCTTCATTTCATTTTCACCAGCAGGCGTATCGTTTAAAGAGACTGCTCTTATGGTATGGCGGTCTTTCCGGGAGGCTTGTTGGGCTGCCTCTATCCTAAGTGCATAGCCTAAAGCTGATTCTACGTCTCTGATGTTGGAGAGTCTCAGCGCTTTTTGAATTTCTGGATCCCAAACAGCATCGATAAAGTACTGAAGAGCTAAGTCGTTTCGAGTGTCAGCTTGACAGTCTGAAAATGCTAGGTGTGACAATCTCTGAATGTCCGCTGCCAGCTCTTGCAAACTTTCGCCCGTTTTCTGGTAACGGGACTTTAGCTGGAGGCGACTATAGTCCTTAGAACACTTCTCTCCGAACCGTAGCTCCAGTGCTCTAGTCAAGGCCTCGAAGTCGTTCCTTTCTTCTTTAGTAACATTTCTCAGTATCTCGGCTGCATCTCCCCTCTTAATGCTGCTGCTAAGTGGACTGACTTGGCGGTAGAGTCCAAGCGGTTAGCTTCAGCTACGATGGAAAACTGCGTTTTATATACATGCCACGAGGAACTGCCGTCGTAGGTGGAAAGCTTAATAAATTCCTGATTCTGGATTCTTCTCTCTTTCTTTTCAGTTTCCTGGGGCAGGGATTCTAACTTTTCTTCCACTTTTCTCTCCAGATCTTCTTCTATTCTCTTCAGTTTACCTTCTATCTCTGAAAACCTTCCTTTCAGCTCTTGATCAAAGTTTTCTTTAACTTTCTCCTCGAAACTCCGTTCTATTTTCGTAACACTCTCTTCAACCTTCATAACATTTTCTTCTATCTTCATAGCTTTCTCTTCAACCTTCATAACATTTTCTTCTATCTTCATAGCTTTCTCTTCAAAACTTCCTTCTATTTTCAAAACTTGCTCTTCTATTCCATCTATTCTGCTTCCCATATCCGATAATTTACTTTCGATTGATTCTTTCACCGTTGAAAGCTCTCTCTTCATCTCATCTTGATTAGATTTAATTTCTTCCTGAACTTCACCCATAGTGTCTTTAATTTCCTTCATTTCTTCAGTCAAGCCGTCTTTCAATTCTTTCTGTCCGGCTTTCATTTCATTCATCTCGTGACTCAGGCTATCTTTCATCTCTCTTTGCGATGCTTCCATACTTTCTTTCATCTCTCTTTGTCCTTCCTTCATTTCATTCATCTGGGTAGCTAAGCTTTCTAGAAGTTTCTTCATCTGTTCCTCCATAGCTCTAGTTATAACCATTCACAGACAACCCCGCTCCTGACACCAGAAATGTTGCGTACTTGGGGGTTCGTGAGTTGTCTGAGAATGAAAGGCCAAACGTACAAAAATTCAGTAATTTATTCACAGAAAGTTCCAGAAAAATACAGGTCAATAAACCAATTATCAGCTTCAATTCAAGCAGTAACCACAGCTTAAACAACAGCTGTCAATAGCAAATCCACAGTACAAACTGTATAGCAATAACACTTGAAGCAAGTCTCTCTCAAAGAGGCTTAAGAGCAATGCAAGCACTAGCGAAGCTGGCTGAGATCTGAACTGAACTGACTCACTGCCTTAGCGAGAAGAGCTCTTTATATACTGTTCCATGGAACCCAGATTTTTCGAGAAAGCTCTAGAAAGTGGTCAACCAATCAACTTACAGCTTCCATATTTGGTATATCCCATATAAGGATTTTCTCGCCAAGGTCGCCAAAAAATCGCCAAGGTGGGAAAAAGTCGCCAAATCCATTACCTGCCTTATTGGGGCTTTTTAATGCGTTTTTAAGGGAAAATAAGGCTATTTTAACGCTAAACGACTAGAAATATAATGGGAAATATAAAAATAAAAAGATTAGTTGTCTAAAATACGGCAGAAATAGCGCTCATAACATATTGTTACAAGCGATTAAGTCTTATTGTTACAATGGATTAAGTCTAAAATGGTGACAAAAATTCAAAAGTCGCCAAAGAGAACTATTTTAAGGCTGTACTATCAGGTTTACAAACCATGAATTATATATAAACACAAAAAATTAATTGTCTCATGCGACAGACGTAGCCGGTCACAGCATATTGTAATATTTGGCGTGAAATTGCTGCCATTTTATGGTTGATTGGATAAACAAAATAAACATAGGAAATAACGTAAAAGCAAATATTATGTGCCCCACGTATAGTGTTGTTCACATGTAACTGGGATTCAAATATAAAAGGGAAACTCCAATTTTTTCGATACTATCTATTTCGAAACTGTTATATAATAAGCACCCAAATGGAAGCTCATTGGTAAACCATTGTCGCAGGTAATAGGGACAAGCGGCCGAGTTGCAGTGGATGACCAAATCACTGCCGAAGGCAGCAGTGACCTGAAGCGAGCTTTTGAACAATTTCAGTAATTTATTTTATTTTACTTTTATAAAGTTATATAGAAAAGAGTTTCCTTTAAATTTAGTGACCAGCGAAGCGGGCAAAGCCTGCTAGTAAATATTAATTGGAGTAACTTTTTTGTTTGGGTTACTGAAACAAACATTTTATTTATATATTATTTTCTTTAAAGTAGCTTTCTCTATGTTCCATACTAACATCATGTAGAATCATTGGAACAATTCTCTCCCCCCCCCCCCACCACTTTTTATTGTATTGTTTTTTAATCTTCCGCTCGCCCTTTCGAAAAATTTCTGAAAGCTGAAAGTTTCGGAATGTTGAAAGTTTTTAGCACAATGTTACAAGAGCTGTTTAAAAAAAATTATGTAAATAAAAATAACAATGAAATAAAATTTATAACATTCATTCAAAATTTTCTTGGAAAAAATTTGAATTCAAACTTCATCGTACAAAATCTAATATAAAAAAGAAATATAATTGAATTAAATACTATTTAGACTTTAATACTATAAGAAATGAGGCATAATAATGTAATTTCTTCGAGAGAGTTGAAAATTTTATTTTGATTCAGCCGCGATGTCCGCGTTTGATATAGACCAGAGAGGGAAGATGAAGAATAATCTATTTAAAAAAACTTTTAAAACCCAAATTCTTAATGTATCGTATGCCATAAATCTTTTCGAAGTTAAAATACAATTTAATTTGAAAAAAAAAAAAAAAATAGTAACTCTTTTGTTTATTAACCAAAAAAATTGATGAAATTTTAAATGCAGGTTGGTCTTGTGGGGTACAGGCTGTATATTATATTTTTGTGTTCGTGAGAGAAAAAAAAAAAAAAAAATTAAACTGCAATTTTTAATCCCACTTCAAAAACATGTGACTTAATGTAAAGCCAACGAGATATATATATTAGAGTGCTGATTCAATGGATGAAAGATTAGCTTTTCGTGGTTCAAGATGAATCACGTGACATGCTCCAATAGGTTGCTGTGTTTGGCTCTTTATCGCTATTTTGGCATTTAAAATATCAGTTCGACAAATTATCATTATTATTAGGTAACCTGACAGTCCTATGACCGAAATAAATTGTTTTAAAAATAATTTTATACATATTTCACATTTTAATAAATAATAAATACCTTTTTTTTCATCGTTTCCCAACAAAGTTTAAAAGTGTTTATAAAAGAAAATTTAAACTTTTAAAGAGCTAAATTTAACAACAATTAATAATTTTTCAACTATTTTTGAACATTTTGTCAGTTAAAAGTTCAGCTACACGAAATAAAAGAGAAGTAAAATCAAAATCAAAATGATATAGAACAAAAGAATATTAAACTACGTAAGTAAACAAAAACATTGGCTGCGAAGAACAATCTCCAAACCGTTGCCATAGAAATTTACTGAAAATAAGCTGTTACCAAGGGAACCGCCGAATACGCAGGTGCAAGGAGAGCATGTCACATGACTCATCTTGGACCTTCTCAAGGGTTACCATTTATCACTCTACTTTATATATCTCGTTGTGTGAAGCAGATTTTTTTTTTTTTTTTTTTTATTTCTTCTAACGGTTTCCATACAATCTCTTGCTGTTGCCACCTAAAATTCATACTTTAGTTAATTTAAAAAAATCTAATCGTCCGATCGATAAGCTGTTTGATCCATCGGATTCACAAAAATGTTCTCTTTCATTTGGTACCTTATTTGTAACGATACGACTGATATTTCTAATTTATTTTCCTCATTTTAAATAAATGTACGTTTTTGTTTTTATTATTCTGTCGGAAAAAAAAAAAAAAAATTGGCAGCAGTTAAATTATGTTGATATTCACAAACATACCGTAGTGAGGTAGTGAATGACAGTAAGTACATAAGAATTTGGAGATAAATGGGTCATGGGATTTCGCTATTAGACATCATTTTTGTACAATAACACCCTTTTTCTATACTAACTTAACTTTTCAAATTTGATTTTAGGCTAAAAGCCTTTTATTTAAATTTTCGATTATTTATTTATTAATTTATTTTATTTTGTAATTTTGGCTATGCAGTGACTCTCAATTTATTTTATGATAAACTTAATTATAATTTGGCGATTTGATAATAGTGTAATAATTAAATGAAGATGAATAAATTTTGAAATTAAACTAATGATTCAAATTTTAAAGACTGAAAATAAATTTAAGAAGTTTATATTTATGATAATTATTTGATATTATTGCTGTGATAAGTTTGTCTCCTAAAATGATTTCTTTTATTCTATTGGTTATATTTATGTAAGTTTTAAATTTTAGTTAAAATAATAAATTAAATTTATTTTCAAACTTGATCCATTCATTTAAATTGTGTTGTCTCTGTCTCTTTTTCTCATTTTACATTCTTTAATTATTTATATTGTGTTTTAATAATTTTGGATGAGTAATAAATTAATCTCAAGAATTAAGAACCACGTTCGCATTATCCATTCGAAATATGATCACTGTTATTGATTTGTAAACGGTTTAATGCTTTTCAATTTAAATTATTCAATGATCGAGCAGAATAAAAATTAATTAAACGTTCGTGAGTAAAAATTTGACTATTAGAAAATTGTTCATATTAATTAAAACACTTATGGCTAAATACTCACCCTAAGAAAATGGTTTTAATGTTTTATGGAGTAAAGTCAAATTTTAAGGAAGTTATTAATTTCTTGACATAATGATTAAAAACTAAAAAGACATAAAACTAGAAAAAAAAAAATCGTGTAAATGTCAGCGCATCGCCCCCTGGGGTGTTAATTTTCCATATGGGTACATTTCAAAAGAACTCGTCAAATGGTTTAACCATAGATATGTGATATTTACAGCAAAGTTATCGATCTTTTACATTTTCAACGGGGGGGGGGGGGGGGAAATAAATAAATAAAACCGCATTTCTTGAGATGTGGGCGCAAAATTTATTTTCTGTTGCCATTCAGTGTTATACTGCTCTCAGCTAAAACTCGTCTGCATTCGTCATGGAAAATAATTTTCATAAATAAGAATTTAATGAATAATTTGTACAGCGTGAATTTGCCTAAGAAGAAAGTCCTGTGATGGCCACATCATTTTTTTTTTTTTTTTTTTGTGTGTGTGTGTGTGTGTGTGTGTGTGTGTGTGCGCGCGCGCGCGCATTGCGATTAAAATTAAAAAAAAAAAAAAGGTAAGTTTTTGTTTTGGGAAGCGACCGATGATCTCCCTACGTATACAATTATTTAATTATTATTATCTTCTGGTTGACTATTACTCTTATAAATATTTTATATTTAATTTCACATTGGAAAGTTAAAAATAATTCTCAGTATGTACATTTATATGAAACTTTTTTCTATTCTGTCATAAATTGCCCATTGCGCAGCACTAGTGCGACGTAAAAAACCCAACCAACCAATTCTGCCATATTAAAAATTATGAAAAAAGGGGATGACAGCGCCACTTGTTGAGCGATTGATCTCCAAATATAATCAGCACCAGTTTAGGTCTAACAAGGAAACATTCAAAAGGTGTCGTCTTCAATAAATATTGAAAAAAAAAAAAATGTATGTGATTCTACTCTTCCTAAAACACCAGAAAGTGAAAAATTATCGGCTGAAATGAATTACAGCGACCACAAAAAATTATCAAAATGAAGCATATTTGGCGATTTCACATTATTAGGCGATTGATTTTGAGTACTTGTCGGAGAAACAAAACATTGTTCTGTTCCTACACGCCAATCTCAGCGCTATATCGCCAAATATGCTTAATTTTGATAATTTTTTGTGGTCGCTGTAATTCATTTCAGCCGATAATTTTTTCACTTTCTGGTAAGTCCAACTAATTATCAAGTTTGTTTAAATTTCATTCATTGTTTCGTGAGATAAGCGTCCAAAAAATTATTATACACATACAGTCATTTTCTAAAAAATAGTCAGTTGTGTTTAGGGCATCTCAAAACCTGTAAATCCACCGATAACCGGAGGTTGAGAATTTTTATGAATCCAATAATTTCTTCTTATATATGAAGAAGGAAGTTGAAGTAATAATAAAACGGTAGATTTTACAGAAAAGTCACTGAAAATGATCTTTTCGTATTGCACAGTGTTGTATTTAATTATCACTTTACGCATAAAATAATAATAATACCAATCAAGTATATTTTTTATATGAATAATTATAACTTACATCATCTTTTTCTTGTAAATATTCATTTTTCCATAATTTTTCTACTTAACCATGATTATTTAAAACATTACATATAGTAAGTAATATTCTATGCAAGTTAAAGAAATGTATCGTATCCGGAAAACTTATTCATTGTCAGTTGAATGAGTTGAATCAATGATGTATTTGAGGCCACCTCAGTGATGCCAGATGGTCGAAAATTATTTCCCCAAACAGGTCTTCAAATTTCCCCAAATCAGGGTTTTTTTTTTGGAAAAAAATCCCCAACTTGATTTCTATTAAAAAGGGAAAATAAAATTTTTTTCAAAAAAAAAAAAAAATATTAAGCAGATACAAGCACTGAGCTCCATTGTAACAGGAGAGCTGACTTCGCGGTCAGTCGTCTACTAGACGAATTACGCCTTGATGAATGCATAGGGGCAAAAAGAAAAAAGTAGTCCGTTTTACTATGCGTCTGACAGTATGAATTCTCGATTGCTATTGTTTATTATTTCATTATTCTCCAACATATTGTTAATAAATAAAGTGAATTTGCGACTTCAAGTAGCAGATTATTTTAATGTGCATTTAGTTTAATAGTTACTGGAGATATATTTTATATAACTTGCTTATAAATGGAATTGCTTATATTCCACTGAGCCCCATTGTAACAATTTGTAGCTCAGTGTTGTATTCGAAAAATCTTTTTAAATTCAAGCTAGCATTTCGAGTTCCAAACTACTCTATCAACCCAATTACTTTTAGTTTTATTCAACCGTATTTTTCTTTCTTACAATGGAGCTCAGTGGATACAAGTGGATTTAAGCTCAGATTTTTCCCCAAATGAAGGCAATTGTTGAAAAAAATCCCCAAATAACAATAAAGCTACTGAAAATCCCTGGTCGTAGGGATAAATCATTACGTTGCCAACATTGACAGAAAGTTGAAGAACTCCCCAGTTTTGTCCCCAAAAATTTTGGAATTCCCCAAAAACGTCCCCATAAACATTTGGTCCCCAAAATTGTCCCCAGAAGCCTCAAAAATCCCCAAAATGGAGACAAAATCCCCAATGTGGCATCAATGGGATACCTCTACGAATTCCGGTTCGATCAGATGTCGGAAACACGTGACTATGTAACATTTCAGTATCCTACTACACTACTAGCATTATGTCAGTGATCTCAAGGTCTAATATTTTTACTTCTACATTCATTAAATGTAAATTTTTACAGCAGTTTATGATGTTTGCTCATATTTATGCATTACAATCCTTTATTAATAAATTGTTATGTATTTAGAAACATATTCTTATGAATTTTTAAATGTTACACCACAAATATTTTGTAGTGTATTTCGTCATTGTATTTCTGATTAAATCTATTGGACTGTTGGTAAGTGACGTCACGTCCAATCAATGATCTGTTCATTCCTTTTTACGTTTATCTCTGCTAGAGCAGATCGCAGTCTTAAAAATGTAGTCGTTCATGTTACTTGTATTTTTCATGTGTAATTGTCATCCATTAAATTTTGTGTGTTTAAAATGAAACGCCTCGTCATATCCTAGTTATGGCTTAATCATAAATCTTCTCCTGTCTACAAAATATTAAAATGGCGACGAGATAAAAAAGAAAAAAGCAAAAAGAAGTTTTGCTCTTCAACATTTATCTACTTCAAGATGATTAAAAATGAAATCTGCAGTTCATAAAAAAAAGAACGGAATATCTTCTATATATGTATTTATTTAAAATCTACTTATTTCATAAAGAAAATTGAGATTTCGAAATGAATCATTATGCGAACGGAGACAGCAGCAGTTAATATCATTGTCTGGTGGCGGGCAGGTACGATTTAGGCGCCAGTGAGTGTAATTATCGTCTGCGATAATCTGCGACTTTTTATTTTTCGGGAAAGAGAAAAAGAAAGGTATTTACACATTTATTTTATTTTTTTTTCTTTCTGTTCTTTTATTAAATTGCATGTTTTTATTGTTAGAACTAGTATATTTTCATTAAAAATGTTTCAAAATTTTAAAGAATTCAATGATTCGATTGAATCGTTTGAGATTTATGTAAGGAGACTGGAACAGAACTTTATTTTGTTTGATATTAAGGATGAAAAAAAAGTTAGTGCCTTAATAACTCTTATCGGACCGAAATTATATAATTTACTTACTAATTTACTGTTCCCAGATCTCCCTGAATCAAAAACTTACACTGAATTAGTAGCTGTCTTAACAAAACATCTATGTAAAATTCCAAACAAAATCAGTGAACGCATTAAATTTAGAAAATGTTGTCAAGGAGATAACGAATCTGTGCAGGATTTTAGTGTTCGTTTAAAGAAACTTACAACACATTGCGCGTTTACAGGCGAATCGCTGTCAGAAAATTTGTTAGAACAATTTTTACGCGGATTAAAAAATGAAACAATCCAAAGCAAATTAATGTCTCAGGTTGAAGATTTAACATTTGAAAAAGCAGTAGAACAAGCCGTAACTATGCAAAGTACTGAAAACGACATGATAGAATTACAAAATAAAAATTTGAATTTGAATAAAGTTTCTGTTAGTGTTAGGAAACCAAAACAAAATTATTCTCAAAATAACTTAAGTAAACAAAATGTGAACAAAACTGCGAGTGCAAATAAAAGTAAAACTTATTGTTATCGTTGTGGAAATAGTTCTCATTTAGCAAATGTTTGTAAATTTATTAATGCAGTTTGCAATTTTTGTAAAAAACGCGGTCATTTGAGTAAGGTGTGTCGGAACGCACAAAACAATGTTACTCAAAAGAAAAATGTAAATGTTCTTGATACTGTAGACATTTTGTCATTACAATCTGAAGGCACTAAACCTATAAAAATTTGGGTTTTGATAGAAAATAGTGCTAAAGCAGAAATGGAGCTTGATACAGGATCGGCGATATCCGCTGTACCGATAAATCGTTTTCGGAGATTATTTCCAGAACATAAAATGTTTCCTGCTGATGTACAATTAAAGACAGCCACGGGAGAAATTTTTCAGCCCGAGGGATTTGTTAGAGTAAATGTAACTTACGAAAACAAAACTAGGAATGTTAAGTTATATTTAGTTAAAAAAGACAATTTTCCTTTATTGCTTGGTAGGGATTGGATAACTACATTTAATATATTCCCAAACAATTTACAAACTGTTCCGGTAAACAAAGTACAAATCTCGGATAATTTAAATAATTTACTAAATGAATTTACGGATTTATTCACAAATAACGTAGGTGAAATTAAAAATGTTAAAGCTGAATTACATTTAGAGAAAGACTCATCACCAATATTTTGTAAATCGCGAACCGTTACGTATGCATTAAGGAATGCGGTAAATGAAGAATTGGAAAGATTAGAAAATGAAGGGATAATAACAGCTGTTAGTACTAGTAAATGGGCAACACCTATTGTTCCGGTGGTAAAACCTAATGGGAAAATTCGTTTATGCGGCGATTTTAAAGTCACGGTAAATAAATTTTTAAAGGTTGACAAATACCCGCTACCAAAAATTGAGGATATATTAGCAACTTTAGGGGGTGGATTACATTTTACAAAAATTGATTTAAACCAAGCATACTTGCATTTACCGGTAGAGGAAAACTCACAAGAACTACTTACTATTAACACTCCTAAAGGCTTATTTAAATTTACGCGATTACCATACGGAATTGCCAGTTCGCCAGCAATATGGCAGAGAACTATAGAACAAATTTTAAAAGGTATAGAGGGTATTTCAGTTTTTATTGACGATATATGTATCTCAGGGGAAACTGATGAAATACATTTAGAGCGATTAAAACAAGTGCTAGAAAGGTTACGTGAATATAATCTTAAAATAAATAAAGAAAAATCTTTTTTCATGAATGATGAAATTACATACTGCGGTTACAAAATTGATAAAAATGGCATACACAAAACGCAAGAAAAAATTTCTGCTATTTTAAATGCTCCAATACCTCAAAACGTAACTCAAGTAAAAGCGTTCCTAGGCTTAGTATCTTACTATTCTAGATTTGTTCCTAAATTATCTACGATTGCTTATCCTCTAAATGAATTATTACGTAAAAATGTAAATTTTCAGTGGACTAAAAAATGTGAAAATTCATTTAATGCAATTAAAAAGGAAATTACTTCCGAAAGGATTCTCACCCACTTTAATCCTAAATTACCCTTAATTTTAGCCACTGATGCTTCTCCTTATGGAATTTCGGCAGTACTTTCGCATACAATGCCAGATAACTCCGAAAAACCCATAGCTTTTGCTTCTAGAACTTTATCTTCTGCAGAAAAGCGGTATAGTCAGGTAGATAAAGAAGCGTTATCAATAATTTTTGGTGTAAAGAAATTTTTTCAATTTTTATATGGTAGGAGATTTACACTGTATACAGATAGTAAACCCCTAGTTTCCATATTTTCACCCGTAAAAAGTATTCCGGTACTTTCGGCAGCTAGAATGCAAAGATACGCATTATACTTACAGACATTTAATTATGATATTAAATATAAAAAATCTGCAGAGCACGGAAATGCCGATGCTCTATCACGTCTTCCATTACGTAGTGAAGACTTACTGCTGCCGTCGTCCGATTCGCTACAACCAGAAAAAGTGTCACCAACTTTGTCACCAAATTTATTTGGCAACCTTGATGAATCCGAATGTTTATTTATTCATCAAATCACATCGTTACCGTTAAATACAAAGATATTATGTGCAAGTTCTAAGCGAGGTCCAACATTGAAAGAAATGTACCGACATTTAATATCAGGCACACAGATGCCAAATCACTTACTTTTCGGACATAAACAAGAACATTTTTCTATACTAAATAATTGCATACTACAAGGGAATCGTGTTGTAATTCCTACTGTTCATAGACAAAAAGTGTTGGAAGATTTGCATTTTGGCCATTTTGGCATAGTTAAAATGAAAGCACTGGCACGTAGTTTTGTATGGTGGCCAGGTATTGATAAAGACATTGAGAATTTAGCAAATAACTGTTCTGTTTGTATTAAATTAAAACATAATCCTCCTAAAATGGAAAATCATCACTGGGAATGGCCTACAACACCTTGGAACAGAATACATGTAGACTTTTTGGTCCAATGATGGGGAAAATGTTTTTAATCGTAGTAGATGCCCACAGTAAATGGACAGAAGTGTTCATTGTTCCTAATACTACGGCTGAGAACACTATAAACTGTCTTTCTTCGCTTTTTGCCAGATATGGCTATCCTGTGTCCCTTGTGTCTGATAATGGGCCACAATTCATTTCAGAACAATTCGAAAATTTTTTACAAAGTAAAGGCATAAAACATAGTTTAACTGCACCATATCATCCCTCTACAAATGGTCAAGCCGAAAGATATGTCCAAATTATTAAAAAAGGATTGAAATCCTTAAGTTCAGAACCCGGAAATCTCCAATTTAAGTTGAACGAATTTTTATTCCAATACCGAATAATGCCTCATATTACAACAGGGGAGAGTCCCGCATCATTATTTCTGAAAAGAAATATCAGATCAAAATTAGATTTGCTTGTACCAAATGTTAAAAATTATGTTGAAAACAAACAACATAAAAATGTTTTTAACAAGAAAAAGATAAGAGAATTCGAAATAAATGAAAAAGTTGCAGTACGCAATTATACATCAGGAGATAAATGGAAAATAGGTAAAGTAATTGCCAGACTAGGTAAACTACATTATAAAATTCAAGTAGGTTCATGTGTATGGAAAAGACATGTTGATCAACTGAAAAGTGTAGGTTCCAGAGTACAAGTGGAGGAAGCTACAAGTCTGGGTGCAAATATTTCCATGGTTCCCGATAGCAATAGTCCACACCTACAAAGCAATGGAGAATCTAAGTCTGGTAGGAGGCCTGCCATGATACCAGATCCAGCGCCAACCGATCCTGTCAGTACACCAGATCCATTGCCAACCAATCCTTCCACTACATCAGATCCAGTACCAACCGACAGTAGATCTGTGTCTACAAAGCCTGGAGAAATTGACTGTGATAAAAATATCAACAGTACTGTAAATAATGAACTAAAATCTGAACATTCAAAACTTAAAAATGCTAATTTGTCTTTTTCTGAACAGGTTGTAAGAAGATCATCTAGAGTAAGAAAACCTCCCATCAGGTATGGTATACGGAATTAAGGGGAGGAGAGTTGTAGTGTATTTCGTCATTGTATTTCTGATTAAATCTATTGGACTGTTGGTAAGTGACGTCACGTCCAATCAATGATCTGTTCATTCCTTTTTACGTTTATCTCTGCTAGAGCAGATCGCAGTCTTAAAAATGTAGTCGTTCATGTTACTTGTATTTTTCATGTGTAATTGTCATCCATTAAATTTTGTGTGTTTAAAATGAAACGCCTCGTCATATCCTAGTTATGGCTTAATCATAAATCTTCTCCTGTCTACAAAATATTAAATATTTATTTTGAATAGGAGGAAGGAATCTTAGATTTTACAGTCGAAATTAACAGAAATCTCAAAACCTGGATCAATAAAGCACTAAATAGAGTATATAATATAGAAAATTTTGAATATTTTACTTTCTCTTACCCATAAAGTAGAGAAAGTATTGTTTTAGGGTCAAAATTTCGAAAGTGAGTTTTTGTTATATTTACACGTTTTGAGGTCCCCTGACTCCTAAAATCATGTTTTTAACGGTTGGTCTGTGTGTCTGTTATTAGCATATCTCAAGAACAATCAGTAGCAGAAATTCCAAACTCGGTATTCTAAATGTGTATGATATAGGGATGCTACACTAAGCTTTTCGTTGAGATGAGGCAAATAGTTTGTGTACAGGGACACCCAAGAGAATTTAAATACATTACGTCTATGGGGGAAATTTCAGGTAAGTAGAGTTTAACATCTATGGACTACACTAAACCAAATGAAATGAATATATATTTTTTATATGCGTAAAAACATGTCTCGTGTAGAATATGGTAGGGAAATCATTCACTCTTCATTTACAGGGCTACACAAAAGAACTAGATTATAGTGCGACAATAGCTGAAAACTGATGGAAGTGTATTTCAGGTTATGCCGTGTATTATTACAATAGGATTTTATTTACGTGTATGATGTGGTCTGTGAATAATCTTCAAATGATATACAGGGCTGCAAATGTTTAAGCGATAACCTTCTTTTTTATTGTTAGTGGAAGGGCTTTACTATAATATTTTACCATTTTCAGGACAGCTGCTCGGAAATTGAAATGAATTCTTCATAGACATATGATAAACAATGTATGTTTTAAGCTAAATATTCATCGCTTGTTTTTTTTTTTTTTTTTTTTTTTTTTTTTTTACACGTTTTGAGGCGTCTTAATTAGCGAAGTCAAGTTTTTTAACGTTTGACCTTTGTGTGTGTCTTTTAGAGTAACTTAAAAACGAATAATTTCAGGCGATCCAAAAGTTCTATTTTCAAGTTAATATAAATTTGTTTCTGAAAAAGTTTGATCAAGACTAATAAGTTTCAAGGAATGTTGCATGTGAAAGTTGTCTGTATAACTTTATGTGAACTTTTAATTTTAATAACAGATTTAAATTCTTTATAAATGTAGGTGAAGTAATGAAACGGGGGATTGAAGGTGGGTGACATCCCCCTTCACACAGAACTAATTATCATATAAAACTCTTCCGAAATCTAATTTGAATTGTTTTAACATAGGTTTACGTAACAGTGCTTTTTACCTTACCTCTTATTCTCCAACCTGTATTTATAGTATTAAATATCAGGATAAGAGAAAGTCGTGTGAGTGACACATCAGATTATTTTCTAATCATTTTTTACTTTCTTTTCTATAGTCAATAGAAGAAAAGTCTTGGATTCGTAAAAATTTCGATTTCCGGTTTTCGATGAATTTGCAAGTTTTGAGAAGTTCAGAAGACGATTTGTCCATTTTTAGAAAATGTCTGTCTGTTCGGCTGCCTTTACAGACATTACTTAAGTGTGCGAGAAACATTTTGAGGCGACTGTATCTCAGGAACTACTGTACAAAATTGCATATAAATTTATGTTTAGATACATCTTGACATAAATTATTAACTATCAAATTTGGTACTAATCGCTCAACAGGGATACTGCTATGCAATGATTTCCACAATTTAAGGGAAGGCTATATCTCATATTCTATTGCGTGTAGTCGAACAAAACTTGATATGCGAGAAGGTCACTATAAGACATTATACTGATTCAATTTGGGTGCATATCGGCTTATAGGTGGCGCGATTATGCTTTAATTTGCCCCGATAAGGGAAGGCTGTATTTATTCTATTGAATATAATTATTGTTGTACTAAACTTGCTGTATGAGAGAACCATTATGAAACACTGTACTGATTTAATTTGGGTGTCCATCGGCCAACAGGTGGCGCTACTGTGCTGCAATTTTCCCCATGAATAGGAAGGCTAAATATCAACTTCTGTGGCACATAACTGCACAAAATTTGGTATGTGGGATAAACATTATAAAAACGAATGCTGACATATTTTAGGTTCATATCGGCCAGTAGGTGGAGTTGCTGATGTAATATTTCACATGGCAACATCTCATCCTCTGTTGGTTAAAATTGCACCAAACTCCATTTGTGAAATTTTTACTGTGAAAATCTGTGGTTGAACTTTTGTATACGTGATAACATTAGGTGTCGCTGTTATGTAGAATGATATAGAAGAAAGTTTTGTGATAGCCACAGGATAATAGTTTTTCAATATTTAAATAATAGTTTTAAAAATTATGAATTCTTATTTTTATTCTTAAAAATTATAACTTTCATCATCTACAGAAAGTACATGATGCATATAAAGTACGCTATAGTTCGTGGAAGTAAAAAAAAAATATATATTGTCCAACACAGCTATAAAAGCGAAAAAATGATCAGTAATTTTTATGCTTTGTTACCTGCTTTGTGAAATGGTAGTGAGCATTTTCATGAGAAAAACACGTGTTCATCAAGGGAAAAGGTAACTTTCGCAGATGTTTTGTTTACAATGAGCAATGTGTTTATCGAAATATCCCGAAACTTACAGAAAAATTGACAAAAACTAACAAAATTTGACAAAGGAACATTTAGGGGATAAAAAAAAAAAAAAAAAAAAAAAAAAATTAAATAAAAAGAAGAAAAAGGAGAATTTAAAATATTCATTTGATTTCAATACATTCATTCTAAATTTCAGCATATCTTTTTACTTTCTCTTACTCATAAAGTAGAGAAAAAATAAATGTTTTTGTGTCAAATTTTCGAAATTGAGTGTTTGTTATAGTTACACGTTTTGAGGTCCTCCGAACCCAAAAATCATGTTTTTTAGCAGTTGGTCCGTGTGTGTATCGGTGTGTCTGTCCTCTGTCTGTTATCAGCATATCTCAAAAACAAATTACACTGCGCAAAAAAAAAAAAAAAAAAAAATCGAGCCTTGATACCATTTTTGCTGATTTTTATGTAAAATGACCTCCTGAATCCGAATATGACCCCCATTTTGCCCCATCACCCCCCGTTTTCTCGGGACGCCACCTTCTTCCCCAATTTTATCACTGTTCGGTAATTTTATGGCCATGAATTTGATATGGAGTATGGAAAAGATTTATTTTAACACTTAAAAACAAAAAAAATATATAATGTTTAATAAATAATAATAATAATTTTTTTAAAAAATACAATGAATGTAATATATCATTTCAGTGGCAAATCCCCCCTAAATTTTCCCTTTACTGCGAATGTTGATGTTTCAGAATTTCCCAACTCTGTAGCCCCTCAGAAGATATTTAACAGTTAAAGTAATCCCTTCTCCCCCAACAAATCAAATTTATAGCCACAAAATTACCGAAAAGTGATAAAAAATAGGGGGTATCCTGAAAAGCGAAAGGGGGGGGGGGTGATAGCGCAAAATTGACGCCATATTCGGATTCAAGAGGCCATTTTACATAAAAATTTGCATAAATGGTGTTGGGGCCAATTTTCATGCAGACCAGTATTATAGTAAAAAGTCCAAACTTGCTTTGGACCTAAGCATGTATATGTATCATATAGGGATGCTACATTAAACTTTTCGTTGAGATCAAGCAAATAGTTCGCGTACAGGGACACATTACGTCTATGGGGGAAATTGCAGGTAAGTAGAGTTTGACATCTATAGTCAACCAAGTCAGCATTGCAATTAAAACTTCATGTATGCGCAAGTAGGAGGCAAAATAAGAAATAAACTGTTCTAATCGCAAAATTGTGCAATTTATAGAACTTTCATTTGCATATTTTTCTTTCACATCCGTGCGAAAAATTTAACTATTTGTCTAACTATCGTCGACAAAAAATTTAACTATATTTTTTTCTTATTTAATTTATAAAAATTACCTTTAACTAAGCTCTGTTAAACTATAGACCTTTCAGGGCGAATCCGCCCCCTCTTCAGTAGCTATTACATGGTCTGCTTTGGTCGAAACTGGTCTTGTCTTCTTTCCTCTCTGTTGATCTTCTATGAGGTGGCGCCACGCACGATCTAAATCGGTGCGAAGAAGATCAACACAGAGGAAAGAAGACAAGATCAGTTTCGACCAAAACAGACCATGAAATAGCTACTGAAGAGGGGGCGGATTCACCCTGAAAGGTCTATAGTTTAACAGAGCTTAGTTAAAGGTAATTTTTATAAATTAAATAAGTTAAATGCTCTCTTTAGAGGTTTTAATTTTTAATGTTTATATTTTTTCTTTACTCCCCCCCCCCCAAAAAAAAAAAAAAAAATCCCCTTTACGAGAATGATTTTTTCGCAAACCGCGTTCAATTCTATCAATTCATTCGATAGTCATGATTTTTTAAAATGTCTACAGATCACAATATCTTAAAATCATTACGTCTCGTACAATTATATTTTAATTACATTAAAAATCGAGACAATATACATTAAAATATTTAAATACACACAACATAAATTTAAACGTTTCGAGCCTTATTTTAGGCTCTTCATCAGTAAAAAACATCAAAAGTAAACGCTGAGAGGAACAATAGAGTTCCTCTAACGAAAGTACATCGTATGCGGCAAGGAATGCGCATGCCTCATTTGTTTTTTTGAATACCAGCTCTCAAGGAAAATTCTAGAATAATAATTTGAACAGTTAGATGCAATTATTTTACTATTGTCAAAATCAGATAGATGGTCGTTTTCTACGGCATGTTGGACTATTTTAGAACGAATATCGCGGTTTTTGAAATTTCTTTTATATTCGAGAATACGCGCGTGAAGGGAACGGCCAGTTTCACCAATATAAACAGAACTGCAAGATTTACAAGGAATATTATAAACAACTCCCATACAGGAAAAACGGGGGGGGGGGGGGGGGGGGGGTAACAGGTTTAAAATTAGAAAGGAAATTACGAATCAGAAATTGAGATTTATAGGATACAGATATATTAACAGTACGTGAAACTTTTGCTTTAGATTCGGAAATTTTTCTATAGTATGGAATAGTAATGAAAGATTTAGGTGATTTGGAGGAGTTAATATCGTGATTATCAAAGTTAAAGTTGTATTCATTTAATTTTCTTTTAAGCCAGCGGGGGGGGGGATAAATATTACGTTTTAAGTTCAAAAAAACTCTTTTTAATTTTAATTGGAAAAGTTCTTCCTGCAATATGATTTAGCGCAGTGAAGTAAAGTATGAAAAACAGCAGACTTGTGTGAAGAGGTGTTCACTGAATTAAAATTTAAATATTGGTCTGAAAATGTAGGTTTCCTATAAACAGAAGTAATAAATTTAGAATGAGTACCAGAAGGCTAACGCTCAATTAAAATATCTAAGAAGGGTAGTTTATTATCTTTTTCTTGTTCTAAAGTAAATTGAATTGATGGATTAACGGAATTAGCATAATTAAGAGTACTAGAAATATGTTGATTATCAGTAATAACAAAAATATCGTCCACATATCTACGCCAAAAATAAATTTTGTCATGTAAATCAGAATTAATTTGATTTTCAACAAATTGTTTGATAATTTCCGAAGTTCGAACTGAAATGGGGGAGCCCATAGCAGTACCATTAATTTGGTGATAAAAAGAATTATTAAAGTTAAAACAGCTGAAAGTTAAACAAAAAGAAATAAGTTCATTGAATAAGTTCTATAGACAGAAATATTCCATAGAAATAAGTTCTACAGACGTATGGGACTCCGTGTATATGTCAAGATCTAAGTAGACATATCGAAACACATGTTTAGGAAAAAAAAAAAAAAAAAAAAGATAATTTATAAAAAAATTTTGACTATCCCTGTGTATGAGGCGTTTAACCCTTTGCGGCGCAAGACAATTTAAAACATTTAAATTATACTGCCACCGGAATTCATGAACTAAATTAAACTAAAAGAAATTTTAAAGTTTAAGGTTTAAAAAAAACGGCTTTTTCTGATATGTTATAAACGTGAATTTTTGCTAAAAAATTTCTGGGGTGAATTTTTGCAGCTGGATCTTAAATTTTGTGTCCTCGCATCGAGGACAGCGCGCATTAAGGGGTTAAGGATTAAATTTTCTGCTCGGATTGTCGCTGAATATTTGGCTTACAAAATACAAAGCATCATATTAAGAAATGTAATAATTTCTCTCGCAAAAATAAATTTTAAATGATTTTCTTACCTTAATATGAGTCGTGAACATACAAAAAAAAAAATTATCTACATGAAACCTTTTAAAAATTACAAGTTAATCTGATAAAAATGCGAAGTTTTTAGAAGAAGAGATTAATTTTCGGAAAGTACAGATGTTAGATATTAAAGAGCAGCTATACAGATAAGTTCAAGTGCTTCACTTCAGGTTTAATTCCTTATTTGTTATTTCCCAAACATATACGATGTAAGGAAAGTATTGTAATCATCTGGAAAAAAAAATCCAACTATGACATTCTGGTGCATTTATACGTTTGGATAAATGCTGAATTTATTTTTGCTGTTTTTTACTGTAATGTATGTATATGTGTATGTGTGTCTAAGAATGAAATAAATGGGATAGTGTCTAAATGCTACATTCGATAAAGCTGGAATTTGGTAGGTGATTCATTGTTGCACAAACCGCATAGATTTTTCTGAGTGTAAAACATAGTTTTTTTTTTTTTTTTTTTACAGAAACAGAAAGATCTTTATTATTATTATTAATATTATTATTATTAAGGCTGATGGGCTCAAATTATTTAAAATGCGCTGACATCTAAACTATATATTCGATTAAGGGGATGGTAGACGTTGAAAATCATTGTCTTAGAGTTATGAAAGTTTGCATACATATGAATTGAAATGTAACAATATGAATTCGGATGTACCAATATGAATCAGCACACTTTAGAGTGTAAGAAACGGGGAGAAAGAGCCAAAAAATTCATAGAAATTAGCATGGGAATGAAAACGAAAAAGCTCACAATCACAGGTAAGTGTGTTGGGGTTAAAAAAAAAAAAAAAAAAAAAGACTAACACCAGAAATAATATAACGTGAAAATTGACCACAAAAAAATCATCAAAGCTCGGAAACGGATTGGGTTCGGAGCTCTAAAGCTATCGTCGAGGGTTTGCTACGTCTCGCCTAATATTAAAATTTCTAGAAAAGTTTTGAACATCGTATAAGTCATCACCCTTAACTTATTTAATTTTCTATGGTCCAAATACTTTATTCGGAATTTCAGACCAGGCCCATGCCCAAACTGGTTACGTTGTATGGCCATTAAATCGCCAATTTTGTACATTTTTGGATGCTTTCATCGCTTAACATAATATGATTTACTTCGTTCTTGTGTTGTAATATATAAATTACGTTTTTTTTTATATTTCTTAAGTGTCATTTATTATGTATGGTTGATTGAAAATGCTCTCCCTCAGAAATTTATGTTTTCGAACATTTTCTTTGTTTTTCATTTTGATACCGATCATTAATTCAAAAGGGGGAAATTTTGTTGTTTGCTATACTGTACTAATTCACTGTACTTTAGAAACATGTTTATACCACTTCGAAGGGTCATCTATCGATAATTTAGTTAAAATGGTGATTAAGGTTTAGGACAATCGTTCAATCTAACCATTTCCACAATAAAAAAACAGTTGTGATTTGAATATAATCGATACCTTTTCTTTCTCAGTGAGATTGAAAATCATGCGAGGTAAATGTACTTCCTTCATCAGAAATGATTCGACGGAGACTGCCAAATACACATTGTTTATAGTTTTAATTTATCAATAGCATAGCGAATGGAGGTAGGCTTTACTGAAAATAATCAAAGAAATTTTGGAAGAGCATCTACAACTTAAAAAAAATATTTTTAATTACTTGTTCCCCATCATACTATAGGTATGGGGAATTTAGATAATCATGAAAATTTTCGACCTTGGTGTTTTTACGTTTTTACATGTTTTCAGGTGTGAGGAATCCGAAAATGACAAAATTTGTATGGTGTCCATCTGTAGGATGTCTGTTAGTTTGTGCATCAGTTCGTTTAGTTAGTTTGTTAGTCTGTGTGCACGATAGCTCAAGAACAAGTAGTCGTACAGAAATCAGATTAAAATATTACTTTCCAAACTGGCGAGAACCCTATTTATTTGCAAAATTCGAATTAAAAGACTTCGCAAGTAATTAAAAATTTACGATTTTCTTAACATGGTAGAATAGGGCAAAATTGCACTTAAACGTGCATTAAATGGAAAATTTTTACTGTAAAAATGCCATACCAGTTTTAAAATATCAGTTTTGATGCCGGAATGAACATCAGTAACTATAAATATGCTACTTTGAAAATTTCGCAAGTTATTGGAAATTTACGAATTTCTTAACATGGCAGTATAGGGCAAAATTTCACATAAACGTCAATCTTGAGCGATATTTTCATCGTAAAGATGTCAAACCACTTTCGAAATATTATTTAGGATACTGGCATGAATATCATAGACTATGATTTTTCCAATTTAAAAAATTCGTAAGTTATTTGGAATTTACGATTTACTTAACATGTCAGAATAAGGCAAAATTGAGCATAAACTTCCATTTGGAGGGTCATAAATACATTAGACAACTTCAAAATTACATTTATGATATTTATTTGAACATGATTGAATACAAATATTCTAATAGGAAAATTTCGTAAATTATTCGTAATTTACGATTTTATCAATATAGCGAAATTGTAAATTTTTCATATAAATATGAATTTTGAGGATTATTGCATTGGAAATAGTAGCATGAAAACTAAACAACGGAATTGACCCTGATGAAATAAACATCATTAACTATAAACTAAACATACTACTTTGAAAATTTCACAAGTTATAGGAAATTTACGATTTTCTTAACATGGCAGAATACTGCAAAATTTCACATAAACGTCAGTTTTGAAGGATATTTTCATCGTAAGGATGTCAGACCACTTTTGAAATATTATTTAGGATACTGGCATGAATATCATTGACTATGGATTTTCCAATATAAAAATTTCGTAAGTTACTGGAAATTTACGAATTTCTTAACATGGCAGAATAGGGCAAAATTTCACATAAACGTCAATCTTGAGGAATATTTTTTAAATATTATTTAGGATATTGGCATGAATATCATAGACTATGAATTTTCCAAAGAATTTAAAAAATTCGTAAGTTATTTGGAATTTATGATTTTCTTAACACGGCAGAATAGGGCAAAATTGAAAATTTTCCATATAAATATGCATTTTGAGGATTGTTGCATTCGAAATAGTAGCATGAAAACTGAACTACGAAATTGACCCTAATAAAATAAAGTAATAGATGAGAATAAGATAAACACATCGAAGTGAACGGTGGATAGCCTATTAGACGGAGATTTCATTGTCACTGTGTCACGCATTTGGTCAAATTCATTTTTGTTAAAATGATTACAATATGTCTTGCACTAGAAATTTATGAGAACAAATACACTCATGTTTGTGAAAATTGCAACCCCATGAAAGAATTCTCAGAAATTAATGAAAATTATCCCACATATTGCTGATAGTGGTACAAATAAACGATCAAGACAAAAAAAAAAAAAAAAAAAAAAAAAAAAGAATGTCTAAAATCAGTACTTTGTATGTCCGCCATGCTGAGCGATGAGAGCCTGTACACATCGTGGCATTGAATCATACAGATTTTGAATGTAATCCTGGGGAATGGTATTCCAGATGGATTCGACTTGACGCCAAAGTTTAATCTTACTGTGCGCCCCACCAGTTGTACGAGCGGGTCACCGGCCAATGAAATCCCAGACATGCTCGATGGGCGACATATCCGGGGAATAAGCAGGCCATGGAAGAAGCGAAATCTGTTGTGCACTGTAGAAACATGTGCACGGGCGTTATCCTGCTGAAATACAGCACCTGACGCGTACAGCATACGTACTCTTCCATCATTGTACTCTAGATTGTAGCGATATTAATCGGAAAAACAATTTGTTACCACTGAGCATCCCACGTGCTATGTTGCTGAGCCCATTGAAGTCGGAGGTGTCTGTGATTCAGCGAGATGGGAATCCTGCCTAGAGGAACCCTTGCACGCAGTTCATGCTACAGCAAACTGCGACGAACCATGCAGCTAGACGACAAAACACCTGTAGTCGTGCTAATCGTTGTGCTAACACACAAGAGAACGCTGTACGGTACGGTCCGTCACAGCCATGTGGATGAGGTGTCTATCGTCTCGTACTATTGTTCTATATTACGTGCCCCACTGCCAGGTTTTCGGCTTTTTTGATTCTCCTCTGTCTATTTCTTCAAAAAACACGCATCACTGTTGCGGCATTACACTGCGTGTGGGCTGCGATTTCTTAATACGAAAATTCATCCTCTCGTATACATACTAACGATGCGGCCTCGTACGAACTCCGTTAGTTGTTGGTATGGCACCCTTCGCTTTTGACGAGGTACAGTCGATAACAAAAGTATACGAACACTAGCAAAAATTTCTGTATAAAAAAAGTAGAGTTAATACTGTTTTGTTAAATAAATCCTTGTCGAATCATGTTAGACTGATTAAGAACAGAATTCGATAAGGATTTATTTAACAAAATTGTATTAAGTGTACTTTTTTTAGACAAGAATTTTTGCTAGTGTTCGGATACTTTTGTTACCGGCTGTATATTGACCAGCAGCAATGAAACGTTTACCGCAGACAGAGGACGATAAACAGATTTCAACGCGCTTTTACTGTCCTTTATATACCTGGAACTAAAATGGCCGACTTTCGGTCAATGTCCAGTTTTTCTATATATAGGTCCCTAAGTTGAAGCGGTAGGCAGCGACACCTGGTACAGATTGCGCGACTTTTTTATTCAACAGCCACCAAAAATATTTAAAAGCGGGATATGATATACATAAAAGGCGAATAGAGAAACGTCGATTATATATATCATGTATCACTTCTTTAAATTATTGGTGACAGTTGAATAAAATAGTCCTATAATCTGTACTAGGTGGCGCTGTCTACCGCTTCATCTGTTGCCTAGTTTCCGAGCTACGCGACAGGCATCTAATTAAGGAGGCACAATCTTACACAATCTTCCAGTTTTGTCCGTAAACTAATGCAGATTAATTAACCCTGGGCTGGGACTCAGCTAAACTGCCCAATGATAAAACATAGGAGAAGACTAACTCAGCTTGACTATCCAATGAGAAAGCACAGGATTTGTCTAGCATAGGATTTGTCTAGTCGCACCAAAATAAGTGGTATTTAAGCGAGAACTCACGAAGATAGACGTCTTTTTCATGTTTTGCTTTGTTTAATAAACTTATGTTAAATTTTACCCCAAGAGCGGCGTAATATAGCAGTGTGGTTCCAAGATGAAAAATCTGGAGTGACTCCACTCGACTTTCCGAACATTGAGTAATTAACAATTTTGTAGATAAAGTAAAGAAAGAGGAGTTGTTAAACAAACAAAAGAGAGAAAATCATTATAGAGTGTTTGAGTATTTTTCTCCATATATTACACGATGTTTTATTCAACGCTACTGAACTTTGAGCCCATGATCATAATGATAAAGAATTTTTCGTTCTGTCCCTGTAAAAACCTATAAATGCTAGATTCACCAAAATGCTTATAGTTAGTGTAACAGTGATTTATAATATTCATATAAATTTTCAGCTCGATTGAATAAGGCGTTTAGATGCTATCGCACTTTTAAAAATTTGGTCCCATACGTCATAATGATAAAGAATTTTTCTTTGTCTCCCTGTAAAAAAACTGTAAGTTCTAAATTCACCAAAATCAATACAATTCGTGCAACTGTGACCTATAACATGTGTACAAATTTTTTTGCTCAGATTAATAAAGCGTTTAGACGCTATCGCACTTTTAAAAATTTGGCCCGATAAACCATAATGATAAAGAATTTTTCTTTGTGTCCCTGTAAAAAAACTATAAGTGTTAGATTCACTAAAATCTGTAGGGTTCGTACTATGGTGACTTACAATATACATACCAACTTACAGCTTATTCGAACAAAGCGTTTAGACGCTAGCGTGTTCACTCACAGACATACATACACACACACACATACATCATCGTAAAAATAGTGGAAACGGACTCAGGGGACCTTGAAACGTATAGAAACTTCAAAATCTCAAATTCGGATTTTTGACATGATTACAATACTTTCCTCGGAAAGTAAAATTGACTACTTCATTCGTACTCGGCCGTCTACGAGTGGTTTCACGTGCTTCGACCGAATGACTTGAAAAAACTGTAATTTGTGCAAGAGTCTCAAATAAATGACTGCGTTAAACAACTGGACTCATTATTGAGGGAAAGCCCTTCTTTCATCATAAATAAGTGTGTCACCAGATAACATTCGTGACATATCTATATTAATAAAATCAGAGTTTTGTCTGTAAATTTGTCAGAATCGAAAAATTTTGCGGTATCTTCACGTTTCACACGCCATGAAAGTCGAAAATGACTTCAGAAAATTTTGCCTGTGTGTGTGTGTGTGTGCGTGTGTCATCGTATTTGTATGTCGCTTTTTTTGTCCGGGCATCACTTGAGAACGGCTGGAGTGAATTCAACGGCGCTTGGCAGAAACTTAGAACTTTACCTAACTTAAAATTATATCTATCAACTTTTCAGAAATTCCCCCCCCCCTGTTCCCCCCTGGGGGCAAAAGACAAAAACACGTTTGTCCGGGCATCACTTGAGAACGGCTGGACTGAATTCAACAGCGCTTGGCAGAAACTTAGATCTTTATCCAACTTAAAATTATATCTATCAACTTTTCAGAAATTTCCTCCCCCGTTCTCCCCTGGGGGGCAAAAGACAAAAATACGTTTGTCCGGGCATCACTTGAGAACGGCTTGACTGAATTTAACAGCGCTTGGCAGAAACTTAGATCTTTATCCAACTTAAAATTATATCTATCAACTTTTCAGAAATCCCCCCCCCGTTCCTCCCTGGGGGGCAAAAGACAAAAACACGTTTGTCCGGGTATCACCTGAGAACGGCTGGACTGAATTCAACAGCGCTTGGCAGAAACTTACATCTTTACCCAACTTAAAATTATATCTATCAACTTTTCCGAAATTCCCCCCTCCTTCCCCCCCCTGCGGGCGAAAAAGTCAAAAACACGTTTGTAAGCATAACTCGGCTCCTAATTACTTCACAATAAAAAAATTTCACATGGAGAGACTAGACATGCGTAAAAATAAAACATTATCTGCGATTTAGGAATTTTCGATTTTTAAAAGAAGGAAGGGAGAAAATAGATTTTTGGCGGGAAATTTTGAAAATTCCTGATTTGAGTAGAACTCTACCAAAAATGGAATAAAGATGTTGAAAAAAGGCTATGCGACTCTCTTAGGGTATTTCCTAAAACACATTTTTGATTTTTTGTGATCTGCCATTCTTTTTTTTCTTTGGGAGGGGGGGGGGGGAGGAATGTGTTACAAAGGGCAAATTCAAGACACCCTTTTTAGCGCTAAATTTGTCCTGGAAAATTTATGGGAGCTTCAGTCACGAAGTATCGAAGTTTGGTGCTTGGATTTTTTATATGCAACCGACACCTAAAGAAACGGGATTTATCGAAATACCCCCTTCCCCCAGCGGGACAGGAAGCAAAAAAAACGTTTGTAAGCATAACTCGGCCCCAAATTACATCACGGTGAAGAAATTGCACATGATGAGACTGGACTTGAATATAAATAAAACATTATGTACGATTTTAGAATTCTTGGTACTTAAAGGAGGGGGGGGATCGTTTTTTGAGGGGGAAATTTAAGAAATTCCGGATTTTTTAGTAGAGCTCTATTAAAGATGTTACAAAGGTATTGAAAATAGCAACGTGCCTCCCCCCCCCCCCACCTTAGCGCTAAATTTGTCTTGGGAAAGCTATGGGATCTGCGGTCACGAAATTTGGTGCGCAAATTGTTTATATGTATCTGACACTTATTGTAACGAGATTTTACGAAATTCACCCACTTACCCCCTTGGGGTCGGAGGGGGGCGCAGTAAACATGCGTAAAAACACGTTATTCTGTTTGAATTCGCTTTACATTATCTTAGAATGATGCGTTTTGGTGTGTGGATGTTGATTAGGTGTACGCATTGTGTACTTTGGTGAGATTTCGCAAAACTTCTAATTTAGCCGCTGGGAAAGGGGAAGTAAGAAGCGGGTAAGTTGCTGCCGAAGGCAGTGTGGACGCGGAATCCTCACGTTGCGAGCGGTAAAAACCTCTACGGAATACAGAGGAAGGTTTTAACTTAGATTATTAATAATGAAATGGAATTTTGACAACTGACAACTCATTTAAGTATAGTGCTCAGCGAAGCGGGCAAAGCCTGCTAGTATATATATAGAGAGAGAGAGAAAGAGAGAGGATTTGAAATTTTCATGTGGTATTTACTTAAAAACAAAATGGGATTTAGCTGGTTATTACAATAGATTGAATTCACTTTTATAAATACAAAATCCAATACTCTTGTCATCTAAAATAATATCCGCAGTTCGAAAACAGTCTAGATTTCTTATCATAATGACAATGTAGCCAAAGATAATTTTAAAACAACTAATTTTATAAATCATTCAAAATACATTACAAAATTCAGTTCTTAAAAGCAGATTTCAATGTTTCCATAAAGGATTTATTATTTTATTTTTTGAAGATTCAATTTTTACATTATTTTTCACTTCTTGGTGTTATCTTTAATCTTTGGTTCCGTTTCAATAACTTCCCCAGCTTCATCTTTTAAAACTTTAGCCCTTTTCTTTTGAAGAGGCATTTTGGATAACCATATCTATAAAGGATATAAATTTAAAAATATTATATTAAGTAACTTTTTAAAAGTCCTAAATATTTTATTAATATATATATATATATATATATATATCTGTAATCTGTAATTTACTATAAGTTATATGCAGAAAAATTAATTTTATTGAGTGATTTACTTTCAAATTTATGCATGAAAATATAGAACATTCAAATTAATATTTATGGACTTTAACGATCAATAACAAAAATTTAAACTAATATCAATTTTTTGTGCAAATTCATCAACATCTTTCTCTATATGCAGTATTAATTAGATCCCTATATATGTATGATAAACACTTGCAATTTTTCTTGCTATTAAGAATTTGGGGGTTTTCATACAGATACAGTGGAGTACATTATTATTATTTTTTTTTCAAAGGACAATTCTTTAAAAGTATATAACTGAGAAGAACGTACAACTGAAATTTTATTTTAATGCTTTAATACACAGAAAGTACAGGGTGTCCACAAAGTCTCTTTACAACTTCAAAAATTCATTAAAAAACTTTTTGATGAGATATTAAAATTAAATTTGTTATCAACAGTTACTACTTAAAGTTCTTATTAATTATTATTTTGTTTATTTTAGATAACATTTAGAAGAAACAGAGGTCTGAAATATTAAAGTGGCTGTGCCTCAAGAAAAAGCCAAACGTCGAGTATGTTTCAGGTACGAGTCAAAGTTTCCTATTTCGAGAAAAAAATCAATACAAATATTCTGAGAACCTGTTGGTCAGAAAACTCAATGTAAACAGGGAACTCAAGAGACACAATCCGAAATTGAATGGCGTTGTTGTGTGAAAATTGTGTGGTGTGGCCTAACATGCAGCGAAGTCTATGGAGCATTTTTTCACAGAGGAATCAATAACTGCAAGTGTGTACCTAGACCTTTTAAGTGAATTTGTGGCACTCCAAATGGAAAACCTTCAACCAAATGTCTTTTTTCAGAAAGATGATGTACCGCTACATTGGGATCTTGATGTTTGTAATTTCTTTGATGAAGAAGTTCCAGGTTGGCGAATTGGATGAGATGGTCCAATTCTTTGGCTAACTTGTTCACTTGATTTCACGCCCTTGGATTTCTGTCTGTGGGAGTATGTTAAAAATTGTGTGCACCGAATAAAGCTGCGGGATTTTACTGACCTGAAGCAAAGGATCATAAAAGACATTGGGCACCGTTGTTAACACTTTGTTACAGAAGACATAAACTGGGAACAGTGTACCTCTTTCATGTGCTTCTTGTGATTAATGGTGCATATATCGAGATTTATTAAGTGCTGTAAAAAAACTTTAATAATTGCCTCTTACATTAAAATAAATTTTAAGTCTGTATCTGTTCAGTATTTTATTTAATATATGTCTGTATCTCTAAAGAGACTTTGTAGACTCTGTATAACAGTAAAAATCTAATACATTTTTATGCTTCTTTTTATCTGTTTGATTAAAATAATTAAAAAAAAAATTAAATAACTGAACTAATAATTAACATTGACAAATAGTTTAAATTATGCATAATTGTATTTAGCATTTATAAGGAAATATTGAACTCTGTCCAATACATTATCTTTCTCAACTTCCCCTAAGATTTCAATATTATCTTTTAAAGACTAAAGGCCGTATTCACCATTAACTTCAACTCCCGGTTCAATGCAAAAACTTGAAAAGCGTCTAAAGGCAGGGTTAAGGTTTCCAGCAAAATTTGGCAGGCTGTTTCTGCCATCTAGCGTCGAGAATTTCATATAATATTTAAAGGGATTCCACCTAAAATATATGAAAATAACTATACCACTAGATGGCAGAAACAACACGGAAAAAGTTTTTGAAAATTTGTACTTTTCCTTTATACGCTTTTCAAATTTTCATGTTCACCCGGGAGTTGAAGTTATTGGTGAATGACAGCTAAAGTCTTTCGCTTTGTAACTGAAGATCACTTTTTTTTAAACAATGAAAATCAAAAGAAAAACTCGTCTCTCCAAAAGTAAGGTTCAAGTGAAAATGCTGAAGGAGAAAATCCTAGAGTATCCTATTCAAGTCTACTACACAGAAATGAGCAATAAATATGCAAGCTTACAAAATGCTGGTAAAGCTGTGAACCCCTTTCCTGAAAAGCAATTAAAGGAGAGAGCCCCAGCAGCACATCTTCTCCGAAGAGCATTCCCAGGATGACCTGTGGATAAAAGAAAATCATATGGACTTCCTCAGGATGTTCTATGGACAAGTGTGCTACTAGGGAGGGGGAAGTCAAAGCAAGCTGCCATTTTCCTTCTTTTCTCTCAAGAAAACCCTGGGTAATTGTATACCTGTCAATAAATCTTGTCCCCATCCTCTTGTTTTTAAAAATTCCACTGAAATTTCTTAGGTTACCGATTCAGATTGCACTCAGTGAAATTCAGAATATATATACTCATGCAGTATAAATAAAATATTTTGACATTAGAATACAAGGCAATGATTTGGAACCAAAGATGAAAAACACATAAAAGGTGCTCCATGTAGCCCAATACTTTTAACTAATAAATTATGCAAATGAAATTTCTTAACACTTTTGCATGCACAGTTAAAATCATTTCATGAAAATGCTCACATTTTATTATGTATTCATGTTTATATTCTGATTGCAGCATGCTGTGTCTAATGTGTATGCGAAATTTACTAAAAATGGTTTTGCATTATGTTTAATACACACTGCATATAAAACTTTTTTTAAAAAAAAAGCAATTTTTTAAAGAAACCTTTATATCTGTATGAATGTAAATTTATGCAGATAATTAACCCGATCAGGTTATCGTGGGTCATTGGAGATCCGAGCCATTTTTCTTTTGTTTCATCCCTTCGAATTCACATAAGAAGGGTATATAATTCACATTCATATATAAGGGTATATATAGGTATATAATTCAAATTCATATACCTATCCATTGTGTCCATGATTTTTCCCGTAAAAATACCGTTCTGAAATTTTATTATGCAATTTGAATTTTTCAAATTTCTCAATTTGCTCAACAGTTATGAATTTTTTAGCAAAGTCCTGCATTTTATGGAAATAGGTGTATTTCCGATGAAAAAAAAAATTGTTTAATTCTTTTTTCTTTCAATATTAATTGTTTACCTTTATGGTAAGTTTCAAGAGTGTTCAAGAATTTTATCAGATTTTTTTTATTAAAAATAACGTGTTCTTACATTGCTCGGGTCTTCAGCGACCCATGATAAACTGACAAGATGCCAAAAAAAGCGATTACCTGATTGGGTTAAAAACCTCATAATCGCATGCTACAATCAAGTATCATTTTTACAGGACGACCCCAAACATTTTTATTTTTATTTTATTTGCTTCGAAGCAAAACTATTGCTGAAATGAATACAATATAACATGTTTTTTATACACTAAAAGTTTCAGTGTACAGTCGGTTACAAAAATGTCCGAACACTAACAAAAATTCCTGTGTAAAAAAAGTACACTTCATACGGTTTTGTTAAATAAATCCTTATCGAATCGTGTACTTTTTTTACATAGGAATTTTTGCTAGTGTTCGGACACTTTTGTTACCGACTGTAATTCATCAAGAATATTTCTTGATATTTGACAAAATGTCTGAAATTGAATGTGTTTGGTCATTTATAGTAGGTCAGTGTAATTTCAAATTTGCTTAAATAGTAAAAATAATAATAAAAACTTTAGATGCAATTTAAATTTCTACTAATTCCCACAGAAGGATTCTGATATAATCACAGAATTTTAATTTTTGAATAAAGAAAATGTTATACAAACTCTGTATTCTTCATTATCGCCTGGTGACACAGGGATGTGATCTGACAAGAAGTGAACAAACTCTATAGCATGAAGGGGAAATTTAGATTGATGGGCTAATCTTCTCTCAGTAAGAACCTGATTAAAACAAATAAATAATAACACAGTGATTTTGAAAAGAATAATAGTAAATGTAAATGTAAGTATAACTCACTGCACAGAAAAAAAATTTTTGTTGAAACAAAAAATATTTTCTTAAATCCAGAATTCTTTATATATATAAAAACATGTTTACATAAATCTGTTTTTGTCAATATTCTTCTTAATTTTAATCTACGGATCAAATATTTAGTGTCTGATAAACATCAAAATGTACAATTTCTATTCTTTAAAAATTTAGCATTAATTAATGGATATCCCAAACACTTAATTAAATTTTTTTTAAATTATTATTATTATTATTATTATATATTTTTTTCCCTCTCAATTTTTATTCCAATTTAAATTTAGGTCTAGAAAAATTAGGTATTATTTTATGGTTAGTATGTATTCTCATTATCTTTCAAATCTTCGTGGCAAATTACAATCGTATATGGCAGCACTATTCAATCATCTACATTGATTATCTGAATCCTAGAAAAAAAAAAAAAAAAAAAAAAAGTTTTTGTCTTCTTTTACTTTGTTCCATGCTTCCTGGCCATTTTGTACAGACATTATATGTATTTTATTTCTTTTTATTTTATTATCTATTCATTTTATTATTTATTCATTTTATTTTATTTTATTTATTTATTTTTTCTATTATTTTCATAACATTACAGTAGATGGCAGCACTATTCATGTTTCAATAATTATGAATAATAATCTGAATCCTTATTTAAGTTAGGATTCTATCTGAATAGCTCTGAGAATTCTTTATTTTACTCCTTGTTCACTGCTATTTTGAACTGACTAACTGTGCTTTTAACTGATATCTGCTTGTTAAATTTTTACATGTGTCTCGTTTATTATAACTTTGTGTTGCATCTTTTTCAATAATATTTTTTTAAGTAATTTTGAATTATTATTTGTAGTGGTGACTTTATTTTGATCTACGATTTTAAATGGTTTTAAATGGTTTTGGATTATCATTTTTAGTGAATTGTTTTATTTTGATCACAGACTAAGGAAATACTTAGACCGGGCAAGGCGGTTCTAAAAGTGAAGTCTCAACTGTAACCGAGCCGCCACATTGGTATAAGCAAAACATTAATGTGTTTTTCATACAATCGTATTGGTATTATTCTATATTAATTGTAAAGGAGGCTATAAATCGTGAAAAATGGCTTGTGCAGCCTATGGTTGCACCAATAGACCATCTAAGAAGGTTCCGGGAATTACGTTTCACAGGTAAGTTTCAGTAAATATACTTGATCAACAAAAAATTTCCATATTTATTTTAGCGTTATGAGGTGTGGTAGACATTTGCCAGACAAGCGTTGCAGATTAACCATTACGTCGCTGAATAGAATATTGGATATTTTTTTTTTTCATTGAGAAATAAAACAAATGTGAACTAGTATGTTGTGGCCACCACAAGATTTTCTTCTATATTTTCCTATACACATTCAATCAGTAACAATATTTAAAAAAAAAAGTACGATTTTTTTCTCAGTTTTTTTTTTTTTTTTTTTTTTTTTGTTAAAAGCAATACATATTCAAATAGTAACAAAAAAAAAAAAAATTAAAAAATACGATTTTTTTTTTTTTTTTTTTTTTTTTGGTTAAAAGTAAAAAAAAAAATCGATAACTTAGTTTTAAATAGTCACAGATTTATAGTTCAACATTCATTTTAAAGGTATTGACGAGATCTTTCGAAAAATACCCATCTTCAAAATTTACCCCTCCCCCTGGTGTGGGGGGGGTACTTCCCCCCAGGGGTGTAGCGATGTCCCCACATGCACAGAAATTTTTTCCTAGTTAACTATTACTATTATCAATAACTCATATTAATTTTACAATCACAAGTTAAAAATAACTCTCATTATGTACATTTATACGACATTTTGTCCTATACTGCCATGTTAAAAATTTAGAGAAAATGAGATCACAGCGTCACCTGTTGAGCGATTGATCCCCAAATGTAATCAGCACCAGTTCATGTCGGAGACCAACTAAATACCAAGTTTGGTTAAATTTCGTTAAAAAAAAAAAAAAAAAAAAAAAAAAAAAAAAAAAAATTTTTTGTTAAAAGTAAAAAAAATTGATAACTTTGTTTTAAATTATCACAGATTTATGGTTCAACTATTCGTTTTAAAGGTATTGACGAGACCTTTCGAAAGATACCCATCTTGAAACTTTGCCCACCCGGGGGGTACTCCCCCCAGTGGGGGGGAACCGATGCCCCCACATGCACAAAATTTTTTTCCCAGTTAACTATTACTATTATCAACGAGACCTTTCGAAAGATACCCATCTTGAAAATTTACTTCCCCGGGGGGTACTTCCCCCCCAGGGGGGGGGGAACCGATGCCCCTACATGCACAAAATTTTTTTCCTAGTTAACTATTACTATTATCAATAACTCATATTAATTTTGAAACTCATATTATTTTTGGTTCGTGAGATACAGCGTTCACAAAAAAATGATACAGACAGACAGACATTTTCTAAAAACTATTAATTCGTGTTCTGGACATCGCAAAACATGTAAATCCATCAAAAAACGGAGGTCGAAAATTTTCGCGAATCCAATACTATATTACATATAGAAGAAAGTAAAAAATATGCTTTAATCCCGTTCTTGCCCCCCCCCCCTTCTCCCTGAGGGGGGGCGGTATTAAAAAAAAAATTATGCCAGAAATCTTCGCGGGAGTGTATTCGACAATTTCACAAAGTTTCATGGCGATCGGATGAATGGTGTTGTAATGGATGAAGGATAAACAGACAGACATGCATTCGTTTTTACATATACAGATTGCAATGTTACTGGTTTCTTGCTTGTACCAATATGGCCGCCGGTCGCTCTAAGCGCCTTACAGTTACTTCACTTTTCCCCATTCAAGAAAGCCGTCTGACCGGGTCTAAGTATTTCCTTAGTCTGTGATTTTGATCATCGTTTTTTCTGGTTTTACTATGGGTATTTCGGGCCTGTGAACAAAGAAATTCTTAGCTTTTGTTTTCTTTGTGACATAAAAACATCCATTTTTTAGCATATTTACATTCTACCAGGCCCTTTTGAAAACGTTAGAATGCAAATAATGCTTTTTTCTCATTCCAATTTCCAATAATTCATTTCGATTTTACTTTATTTTATTTTTATTTTTATTTTTATTTTTTTGGTTTGATTTGGGTAGTCTTCGCTTATGATCCGAATAATCGTTTTAATACTAAAATTAAATCATCTTAAAATTTCAAATTTTTGCACTGATAATATTGTATTACTATATATATATATATATATATATATATACATAACCTCAATAATTTTTTTTAAAGCTTTTAGTTACTTGTTCATATCTAAATTTTTACACTGGTAGCATTTGCATAGACAGAATAGATAAATTTTAAGTAATTCTGATTTTATACCTTTAGTACACAGTCCTTAATATGTGGTGCAGTGAAACCATTAGAAACACTACAGAGTGTACTCAGACCTAATTCTTGAGTAATTGCACCTTTATGCTTAAGAATCATCTCACGCCACAGTGCTGTAAAATACAAAGCAAACACAACTGACAATCCAATATAAATAATAATAATAATAAAATCAATGATGCTAACTGAAGTATAACTGACAATAAACTACAAAGAAAGAATATATTTTATCCACTATAAATTTTGATTTGAATACAAAGATACTGTTAAATCATAAAAGAAATACTTAAAAGAACTGTAAAATAGATGCATTATTGTGATATTTATGCTATTGTTGAAATGACAAAAGAGATTCAGAAGAAACACAGAAAAATTGAAATTTATTTTTCCGACTGAGTGAAAATAATGCCTGGACCGGGAGTCGAACTCCAAATCTTTGACTTACAAGGTCAAGGCTCTACCAATTGAGCTATCCAGGCCGACAACCGGTGGACATTACTTACTCAGACAACCTTTAGGCAGAAACATCTGGTCTATCATGTAGATAGCTCGACAGAAATAAGCCGCAGGTAAAGGAAAACACCATTAAACAACGGGAGAAAGAAATACAATACATGTAAGTCAAAGATCTGGGGTTCGACTCCCGGTCCAGGCATTATTTTCACTCAGTCGGAAAAATAAATTTCAATAAATATGATTTTCTTCCCAATCAGTTGATTGTGTGATTTTAATATATTGTATTAAAACACTTAATAATGACATTATGAAAAACAAAATAATACACAGTAAATATATACTTTTATTGATCGAAATTTTTTTTCAATAACACTTGTTTAATACGAAAAGGAATAGTCAAAGTTTTAAAAATTAAATAACAATTAGTGAAACTTAAATATACACTACCTTTTCACAAATAACCAGACACTTTCAATTATAGACATTTTTTCAAATATCTCAAAAAGTACTTGGCAAATCATCTTGAGACTTCAGGAGTGTAAATAACATGTTACATCTCATATATTTCAGTGAAAGTTTTGCCCCGAAAATAAAAGCGTGAGCAGTAAAAAATTATATAAAAATAAAAATGTTTGAGATCACCCTGTAAAAAGTAATGCATAAAACGCAATCCAGCTGTAGTGTGTGATTATGAGGCTCCTTCTTAGTCTCTGTATAAATTTTTATGAGGCTACCACATATATTCATGCAGGTATAACAGTTTCTTTAAAAAAATTCACAAAAAAATTGTCACTTTTTTAAATATAACACGCAAGATATTAAATCCAGTGAAAAGCCATTTTCAGGTAACTTGACACACAGCATTAGACACAGCATACTGCAATCAGAATTTAAAAATATTAAAAATCTAATGAAATATGAATATTTTTACTGAATAATTTATAACTGCGCATGCGCAAGCTTTAGCGAAGTTTCATTTGTATAATATAACAGCCGATAGTATTGAAATACTTATATGAAAATCCCTAACAAATATCATGTAAATTGAAAAAGTTGTGCGCGGCAGAATGAACTCATTTTCAGTTCTTCTCTGAAATAAGGAAAATAATAAGGGTTTTTCTCAATATTTATCTACACCGAAGAGCCATTACATTATGACCACCCTCCATCTGTAACAATGGGCTCTCCCAGGAACAAAACCACTGCGAGTGCGCGGCTGATGTTGGAGTATATAAAGCGAATATGCATTGTCTTTCCAAACATAACGTGATTAGCGACATAATGGGAAAAGCAGCTGATTTATCAGACTTCGATAAAGGTCAAACCATTATGGTTCGGCGACTGGGAACATCTATATCAGATACGGCGCGTTTAGTGGGCTGCTCATGGTCAGTTGTTGCGAGCACATATCGAAAGTGGTGTATGGATGGTGAAACGACAAGTCGCGGGCCATCAGTGTGTCTTCCACGTTGCATTGATTCCAGAAGAGAGCGAAGATTGCTACCCATTGTTCGCCGTGACCGAAGAGCTAGAAAAGCCGAAATCACCACCAGCTACAACAGTGGCGACCCAGCGTTTCTCAACACACTGTGCGTGCAGCGTACATTACTGTGTATGGGCCTACGCAGTCGGAGGCCGAAGCATGTCCCTGCACTGACGGAACGTCATCGCTAGCTGCGTCTGCAATGGGCCAAGAAACATTGGAATTGGACATAAGAAAAATGGAAGAAAGTTGCGTGGTCCGACGTATCACGTTTTCTGGTCCATCACATCGACGGACGTGTGCGAATACGCCGATTTCCAAAGAAAACCCTCACTCCCGGATGCATATGGTGTGGGC
>CAWVNO010000283.1:0-37425 GCA_963930645.1 Salticus scenicus
TTGCGATCGCAAAGCTCTATTAGTTGCTGTGGAATCGACTTTTAAAAATGAGAGGGCGTAAAATTCGACAAAAAAATTTGGCGACGAAATCGAGCACATGCCTTCATAAAAGGGCTCTCCTGGCCAAATGGTTTAACTTTGGCAGGTCCCTCGTGCTTTATCATGAAAGTAGACTTCGTGGGACAGATTCTGGAAGTGATTGCGATCGCAAAGCTCTATTAGTTGCTTTGGAATCGGCTTTTGAAAAAAATTCTGTGAAAATCGCAAAAATTTTGGGTATCGAAAATATGGCAAAAGTCTGCATAAAAGGGCTCTCCTGGCCAAATGGTTTTAACTTTGGCAGGTCCCTGCTGTTCTGTTATGAAACTAGAATATCTTTTGCACATTCTGGAAGTGATTGCGATCGCAAAGCTCTATTAGTTGCTGTGGAATCGACTTTTAAAAATGAGAGGGCGTAAAATTCGACAAAAAAATTTGGCGACGAAATCGAGCACATGCCTTCATAAAAGGGCTCTCCTGGCCAAATGGTTTAACTTTGGCAGGTCCCTCGTGCTTTATCATGAAAGTAGACTTCGTGGGACAGATTCTGGAAGTGATTGCGATCGCAAAGCTCTATTAGTTGCTTTGGAATCGGCTTTTGAAAAAAATTCTGTGAAAATCGCAAAAATTTTGGGTATCGAAATATGGCAAAAGTCTGCATAAAAGGGCTCTCCTGGCCAAATGGTTTAACTTTGGCAGGTCCCTGCTGTTCTGTTATGAAACTAGAATATCTTTTGCACATTCTGGAAGTGATTGCGATCGCAAAGCTCTATTAGTTGCTGTGGAATCGACTTTTAAAAATGAGAGGGCGTAAAATTCGACAAAAAAATTTGGCGACGAAATCGAGCACATGCCTTCATAAAAGGGCTCTCCTGGCCAAATGGTTTAACTTTGGCAGGTCCCTCGTGCTTTATCATGAAAGTAGACTTCGTGGGACAGATTCTGGAAGTGATTGCGATCGCAAAGCTCTATTAGTTGCTTTGGAATCGGCTTTTGAAAAAAATTCTGTGAAAATCGCAAAAATTTTGGGTATCGAAATATGGCAAAAGTCTGCATAAAAGGGCTCTCCTGGCCAAATGGTTTAACTTTGGCAGGTCCCTGCTGTTCTGTTATGAAACTAGAATATCTTTTGCACATTCTGGAAGTGATTGCGATCGCAAAGCTCTATTAGTTGCTGTGGAATCGACTTTTAAAAATGAGAGGGCGTAAAATTCGACAAAAAAATTTGGCGACGAAATCGAGCACATGCCTTCATAAAAGGGCTCTCCTGGCCAAATGGTTTAACTTTGGCAGGTCCCTCGTGCTTTATCATGAAAGTAGACTTCGTGGGACAGATTCTGGAAGTGATTGCGATCGCAAAGCTCTATTAGTTGCTTTGGAATCGGCTTTTGAAAAAAATTCTGTGAAAATCGCAAAAATTTTGGGTATCGAAATATGGCAAAAGTCTGCATAAAAGGGCTCTCCTGGCCAAATGGTTTAACTTTGGCAGGTCCCTGCTGTTCTGTTATGAAACTAGAATATCTTTTGCACATTCTGGAAGTGATTGCGATCGCAAAGCTCTATTAGTTGCTGTGGAATCGACTTTTAAAAATGAGAGGGCGTAAAATTCGACAAAAAAATTTGGCGACGAAATCGAGCACATGCCTTCATAAAAGGGCTCTCCTGGCCAAATGGTTTAACTTTGGCAGGTCCCTCGTGCTTTATCATGAAAGTAGACTTCGTGGGACAGATTCTGGAAGTGATTGCGATCGCAAAGCTCTATTAGTTGCTTTGGAATCGGCTTTTGAAAAAAATTCTGTGAAAATCGCAAAAATTTTGGGTATCGAAATATGGCAAAAGTCTGCATAAAAGGGCTCTCCTGGCCAAATGGTTTAACTTTGGCAGGTCCCTGCTGTTCTGTTATGAAACTAGAATATCTTTTGCACATTCTGGAAGTGATTGCGATCGCAAAGCTCTATTAGTTGCTGTGGAATCGACTTTTAAAAATGAGAGGGCGTAAAATTCGACAAAAAAATTTGGCGACGAAATCGAGCACATGCCTTCATAAAAGGGCTCTCCTGGCCAAATGGTTTAACTTTGGCAGGTCCCTCGTGCTTTATCATGAAAGTAGACTTCGTGGGACAGATTCTGGAAGTGATTGCGATCGCAAAGCTCTATTAGTTGCTTTGGAATCGGCTTTTGAAAAAAATTCTGTGAAAATCGCAAAAATTTTGGGTATCGAAATATGGCAAAAGTCTGCATAAAAGGGCTCTCCTGGCCAAATGGTTTAACTTTGGCAGGTCCCTGCTGTTCTGTTATGAAACTAGAATATCTTTTGCACATTCTGGAAGTGATTGCGATCGCAAAGCTCTATTAGTTGCTGTGGAATCGACTTTTAAAAATGAGAGGGCGTAAAATTCGACAAAAAAATTTGGCGACGAAATCGAGCACATGCCTTCATAAAAGGGCTCTCCTGGCCAAATGGTTTAACTTTGGCAGGTCCCTCGTGCTTTATCATGAAAGTAGACTTCGTGGGACAGATTCTGGAAGTGATTGCGATCGCAAAGCTCTATTAGTTGCTTTGGAATCGGCTTTTGAAAAAAATTCTGTGAAAATCGCAAAATTTTGGGTATCGAAATATGGCAAAAGTCTGCATAAAAGGGCTCTCCTGGCCAAATGGTTTAACTTTGGCAGGTCCCTGCTGTTCTGTTATGAAACTAGAATATCTTTTGCACATTCTGGAAGTGATTGCGATCGCAAAGCTCTATTAGTTGCTGTGGAATCGACTTTTAAAAATGAGAGGGCGTAAAATTCGACAAAAAAATTTGGCGACGAAATCGAGCACATGCCTTCATAAAAGGGCTCTCCTGGCCAAATGGTTTAACTTTGGCAGGTCCCTCGTGCTTTATCATGAAAGTAGACTTCGTGGGACAGATTCTGGAAGTGATTGCGATCGCAAAGCTCTATTAGTTGCTTTGGAATCGGCTTTTGAAAAAAATTCTGTGAAAATCGCAAAAATTTTGGGTATCGAAATATGGCAAAAGTCTGCATAAAAGGGCTCTCCTGGCCAAATGGTTTAACTTTGGCAGGTCCCTGCTGTTCTGTTATGAAACTAGAATATCTTTTGCACATTCTGGAAGTGATTGCGATCGCAAAGCTCTATTAGTTGCTGTGGAATCGACTTTTAAAAATGAGAGGGCGTAAAATTCGACAAAAAAATTTGGCGACGAAATCGAGCACATGCCTTCATAAAAGGGCTCTCCTGGCCAAATGGTTTAACTTTGGCAGGTCCCTCGTGCTTTATCATGAAAGTAGACTTCGTGGGACAGATTCTGGAAGTGATTGCGATCGCAAAGCTCTATTAGTTGCTTTGGAATCGGCTTTTGAAAAAAATTCTGTGAAAATCGCAAAAATTTTGGGTATCGAAATATGGCAAAAGTCTGCATAAAAGGGCTCTCCTGGCCAAATGGTTTAACTTTGGCAGGTCCCTGCTGTTCTGTTATGAAACTAGAATATCTTTTGCACATTCTGGAAGTGATTGCGATCGCAAAGCTCTATTGTGGAATCGACTTTTAAAAATGAGAGGGCGTAAAATTCGACAAAAAAATTTGGCGACGAAATCGAGCACATGCCTTCATAAAAGGGCTCTCCTGGCCAAATGGTTTAACTTTGGCAGGTCCCTCGTGCTTTATCATGAAAGTAGACTTCGTGGGACAGATTCTGGAAGTGATTGCGATCGCAAAGCTCTATTAGTTGCTTTGGAATCGGCTTTTGAAAAAAATTCTGTGAAAATCGCAAAAATTTTGGGTATCGAAATATGGCAAAAGTCTGCATAAAAGGGCTCTCCTGGCCAAATGGTTTAACTTTGGCAGGTCCCTGCTGTTCTGTTATGAAACTAGAATATCTTTTGCACATTCTGGAAGTGATTGCGATCGCAAAGCTCTATTAGTTGAGTCTGTGGAATCGACTTTTAAAAATGAGAGGGCGTAAAATTCGACAAAAAAATTTGGCGACGAAATCGAGCACATGCCTTCATAAAAGGGCTCTCCTGGCCAAATGGTTTAACTTTGGCAGGTCCCTCGTGCTTTATCATGAAAGTAGACTTCGTGGGACAGATTCTGGAAGTGATTGCGATCGCAAAGCTCTATTAGTTGCTTTGGAATCGGCTTTTGAAAAAAATTCTGTGAAAATCGCAAAAATTTTGGGTATCGAAATATGGCAAAAGTCTGCATAAAAGGGCTCTCCTGGCCAAATGGTTTAACTTTGGCAGGTCCCTGCTGTTCTGTTATGAAACTAGAATATCTTTTGCACATTCTGGAAGTGATTGCGATCGCAAAGCTCTATTAGTTGCTGTGGAATCGACTTTTAAAAATGAGAGGGCGTAAAATTCGACAAAAAAATTTGGCGACGAAATCGAGCACATGCCTTCATAAAAGGGCTCTCCTGGCCAAATGGTTTAACTTTGGCAGGTCCCTCGTGCTTTATCATGAAAGTAGACTTCGTGGGACAGATTCTGGAAGTGATTGCGATCGCAAAGCTCTATTAGTTGCTTTGGAATCGGCTTTTGAAAAAAATTCTGTGAAAATCGCAAAAATTTTGGGTATCGAAATATGGCAAAAGTCTGCATAAAAGGGCTCTCCTGGCCAAATGGTTTAACTTTGGCAGGTCCCTGCTGTTCTGTTATGAAACTAGAATATCTTTTGCACATTCTGGAAGTGATTGCGATCGCAAAGCTCTATTAGTTGCTGTGGAATCGACTTTTAAAAATGAGAGGGCGTAAAATTCGACAAAAAAATTTGGCGACGAAATCGAGCACATGCCTTCATAAAAGGGCTCTCCTGGCCAAATGGTTTAACTTTGGCAGGTCCCTCGTGCTTTATCATGAAAGTAGACTTCGTGGGACAGATTCTGGAAGTGATTGCGATCGCAAAGCTCTATTAGTTGCTTTGGAATCGGCTTTTGAAAAAAATTCTGTGAAAATCGCAAAAATTTTGGGTATCGAAATATGGCAAAAGTCTGCATAAAAGGGCTCTCCTGGCCAAATGGTTTAACTTTGGCAGGTCCCTGCTGTTCTGTTATGAAACTAGAATATCTTTTGCACATTCTGGAAGTGATTGCGATCGCAAAGCTCTATTAGTTGCTGTGGAATCGACTTTTAAAAATGAGAGGGCGTAAAATTCGACAAAAAAATTTGGCGACGAAATCGAGCACATGCCTTCATAAAAGGGCTCTCCTGGCCAAATGGTTTAACTTTGGCAGGTCCCTCGTGCTTTATCATGAAAGTAGACTTCGTGGGACAGATTCTGGAAGTGATTGCGATCGCAAAGCTCTATTAGTTGCTTTGGAATCGGCTTTTGAAAAAAATTCTGTGAAAATCGCAAAAATTTTGGGTATCGAAATATGGCAAAAGTCTGCATAAAAGGGCTCTCCTGGCCAAATGGTTTAACTTTGGCAGGTCCCTGCTGTTCTGTTATGAAACTAGAATATCTTTTGCACATTCTGGAAGTGATTGCGATCGCAAAGCTCTATTAGTTGCTGTGGAATCGACTTTTAAAAATGAGAGGGCGTAAAATTCGACAAAAAAATTTGGCGACGAAATCGAGCACATGCCTTCATAAAAGGGCTCTCCTGGCCAAATGGTTTAACTTTGGCAGGTCCCTCGTGCTTTATCATGAAAGTAGACTTCGTGGGACAGATTCTGGAAGTGATTGCGATCGCAAAGCTCTATTAGTTGCTTTGGAATCGGCTTTTGAAAAAAATTCTGTGAAAATCGCAAAAATTTTGGGTATCGAAATATGGCAAAAGTCTGCATAAAAGGGCTCTCCTGGCCAAATGGTTTAACTTTGGCAGGTCCCTGCTGTTCTGTTATGAAACTAGAATATCTTTTGCACATTCTGGAAGTGATTGCGATCGCAAAGCTCTATTAGTTGCTGTGGAATCGACTTTTAAAAATGAGAGGGCGTAAAATTCGACAAAAAAATTTGGCGACGAAATCGAGCACATGCCTTCATAAAAGGGCTCTCCTGGCCAAATGGTTTAACTTTGGCAGGTCCCTCGTGCTTTATCATGAAAGTAGACTTCGTGGGACAGATTCTGGAAGTGATTGCGATCGCAAAGCTCTATTAGTTGCTTTGGAATCGGCTTTTGAAAAAAATTCTGTGAAAATCGCAAAAATTTTGGGTATCGAAATATGGCAAAAGTCTGCATAAAAGGGCTCTCCTGGCCAAATGGTTTAACTTTGGCAGGTCCCTGCTGTTCTGTTATGAAACTAGAATATCTTTTGCACATTCTGGAAGTGATTGCGATCGCAAAGCTCTATTAGTTGCTGTGGAATCGACTTTTAAAAATGAGAGGGCGTAAAATTCGACAAAAAAATTTGGCGACGAAATCGAGCACATGCCTTCATAAAAGGGCTCTCCTGGCCAAATGGTTTAACTTTGGCAGGTCCCTCGTGCTTTATCATGAAAGTAGACTTCGTGGGACAGATTCTGGAAGTGATTGCGATCGCAAAGCTCTATTAGTTGCTTTGGAATCGGCTTTTGAAAAAAATTCTGTGAAAATCGCAAAAATTTTGGGTATCGAAATATGGCAAAAGTCTGCATAAAAGGGCTCTCCTGGCCAAATGGTTTAACTTTGGCAGGTCCCTGCTGTTCTGTTATGAAACTAGAATATCTTTTGCACATTCTGGAAGTGATTGCGATCGCAAAGCTCTATTAGTTGCTGTGGAATCGACTTTTAAAAATGAGAGGGCGTAAAATTCGACAAAAAAATTTGGCGACGAAATCGAGCACATGCCTTCATAAAAGGGCTCTCCTGGCCAAATGGTTTAACTTTGGCAGGTCCCTCGTGCTTTATCATGAAAGTAGACTTCGTGGGACAGATTCTGGAAGTGATTGCGATCGCAAAGCTCTATTAGTTGCTTTGGAATCGGCTTTTGAAAAAAATTCTGTGAAAATCGCAAAAATTTTGGGTATCGAAATATGGCAAAAGTCTGCATAAAAGGGCTCTCCTGGCCAAATGGTTTAACTTTGGCAGGTCCCTGCTGTTCTGTTATGAAACTAGAATATCTTTTGCACATTCTGGAAGTGATTGCGATCGCAAAGCTCTATTAGTTGCTGTGGAATCGACTTTTAAAAATGAGAGGGCGTAAAATTCGACAAAAAAATTTGGCGACGAAATCGAGCACATGCCTTCATAAAAGGGCTCTCCTGGCCAAATGGTTTAACTTTGGCAGGTCCCTCGTGCTTTATCATGAAAGTAGACTTCGTGGGACAGATTCTGGAAGTGATTGCGATCGCAAAGCTCTATTAGTTGCTTTGGAATCGGCTTTTGAAAAAAATTCTGTGAAAATCGCAAAAATTTTGGGTATCGAAATATGGCAAAAGTCTGCATAAAAGGGCTCTCCTGGCCAAATGGTTTAACTTTGGCAGGTCCCTGCTGTTCTGTTATGAAACTAGAATATCTTTTGCACATTCTGGAAGTGATTGCGATCGCAAAGCTCTATTAGTTGCTGTGGAATCGACTTTTAAAAATGAGAGGGCGTAAAATTCGACAAAAAAATTTGGCGACGAAATCGAGCACATGCCTTCATAAAAGGGCTCTCCTGGCCAAATGGTTTAACTTTGGCAGGTCCCTCGTGCTTTATCATGAAAGTAGACTTCGTGGGACAGATTCTGGAAGTGATTGCGATCGCAAAGCTCTATTAGTTGCTTTGGAATCGGCTTTTGAAAAAAATTCTGTGAAAATCGCAAAAATTTTGGGTATCGAAATATGGCAAAAGTCTGCATAAAAGGGCTCTCCTGGCCAAATGGTTTAACTTTGGCAGGTCCCTGCTGTTCTGTTATGAAACTAGAATATCTTTTGCACATTCTGGAAGTGATTGCGATCGCAAAGCTCTATTAGTTGCTGTGGAATCGACTTTTAAAAATGAGAGGGCGTAAAATTCGACAAAAAAATTTGGCGACGAAATCGAGCACATGCCTTCATAAAAGGGCTCTCCTGGCCAAATGGTTTAACTTTGGCAGGTCCCTCGTGCTTTATCATGAAAGTAGACTTCGTGGGACAGATTCTGGAAGTGATTGCGATCGCAAAGCTCTATTAGTTGCTTTGGAATCGGCTTTTGAAAAAAATTCTGTGAAAATCGCAAAAATTTTGGGTATCGAAATATGGCAAAAGTCTGCATAAAAGGGCTCTCCTGGCCAAATGGTTTAACTTTGGCAGGTCCCTGCTGTTCTGTTATGAAACTAGAATATCTTTTGCACATTCTGGAAGTGATTGCGATCGCAAAGCTCTATTAGTTGCTGTGGAATCGACTTTTAAAAATGAGAGGGCGTAAAATTCGACAAAAAAATTTGGCGACGAAATCGAGCACATGCCTTCATAAAAGGGCTCTCCTGGCCAAATGGTTTAACTTTGGCAGGTCCCTCGTGCTTTATCATGAAAGTAGACTTCGTGGGACAGATTCTGGAAGTGATTGCGATCGCAAAGCTCTATTAGTTGCTTTGGAATCGGCTTTTGAAAAAAATTCTGTGAAAATCGCAAAAATTTTGGGTATCGAAATATGGCAAAAGTCTGCATAAAAGGGCTCTCCTGGCCAAATGGTTTAACTTTGGCAGGTCCCTGCTGTTCTGTTATGAAACTAGAATATCTTTTGCACATTCTGGAAGTGATTGCGATCGCAAAGCTCTATTAGTTGCTGTGGAATCGACTTTTAAAAATGAGAGGGCGTAAAATTCGACAAAAAAATTTGGCGACGAAATCGAGCACATGCCTTCATAAAAGGGCTCTCCTGGCCAAATGGTTTAACTTTGGCAGGTCCCTCGTGCTTTATCATGAAAGTAGACTTCGTGGGACAGATTCTGGAAGTGATTGCGATCGCAAAGCTCTATTAGTTGCTTTGGAATCGGCTTTTGAAAAAAATTCTGTGAAAATCGCAAAAATTTTGGGTATCGAAATATGGCAAAAGTCTGCATAAAAGGGCTCTCCTGGCCAAATGGTTTAACTTTGGCAGGTCCCTGCTGTTCTGTTATGAAACTAGAATATCTTTTGCACATTCTGGAAGTGATTGCGATCGCAAAGCTCTATTAGTTGCTGTGGAATCGACTTTTAAAAATGAGAGGGCGTAAAATTCGACAAAAAAATTTGGCGACGAAATCGAGCACATGCCTTCATAAAAGGGCTCTCCTGGCCAAATGGTTTAACTTTGGCAGGTCCCTCGTGCTTTATCATGAAAGTAGACTTCGTGGGACAGATTCTGGAAGTGATTGCGATCGCAAAGCTCTATTAGTTGCTTTGGAATCGGCTTTTGAAAAAAATTCTGTGAAAATCGCAAAAATTTTGGGTATCGAAATATGGCAAAAGTCTGCATAAAAGGGCTCTCCTGGCCAAATGGTTTAACTTTGGCAGGTCCCTGCTGTTCTGTTATGAAACTAGAATATCTTTTGCACATTCTGGAAGTGATTGCGATCGCAAAGCTCTATTAGTTGCTGTGGAATCGACTTTTAAAAATGAGAGGGCGTAAAATTCGACAAAAAAATTTGGCGACGAAATCGAGCACATGCCTTCATAAAAGGGCTCTCCTGGCCAAATGGTTTAACTTTGGCAGGTCCCTCGTGCTTTATCATGAAAGTAGACTTCGTGGGACAGATTCTGGAAGTGATTGCGATCGCAAAGCTCTATTAGTTGCTTTGGAATCGGCTTTTGAAAAAAATTCTGTGAAAATCGCAAAAATTTTGGGTATCGAAATATGGCAAAAGTCTGCATAAAAGGGCTCTCCTGGCCAAATGGTTTAACTTTGGCAGGTCCCTGCTGTTCTGTTATGAAACTAGAATATCTTTTGCACATTCTGGAAGTGATTGCGATCGCAAAGCTCTATTAGTTGCTGTGGAATCGACTTTTAAAAATGAGAGGGCGTAAAATTCGACAAAAAAATTTGGCGACGAAATCGAGCACATGCCTTCATAAAAGGGCTCTCCTGGCCAAATGGTTTAACTTTGGCAGGTCCCTCGTGCTTTATCATGAAAGTAGACTTCGTGGGACAGATTCTGGAAGTGATTGCGATCGCAAAGCTCTATTAGTTGCTTTGGAATCGGCTTTTGAAAAAAATTCTGTGAAAATCGCAAAAATTTTGGGTATCGAAATATGGCAAAAGTCTGCATAAAAGGGCTCTCCTGGCCAAATGGTTTAACTTTGGCAGGTCCCTGCTGTTCTGTTATGAAACTAGAATATCTTTTGCACATTCTGGAAGTGATTGCGATCGCAAAGCTCTATTAGTTGCTGTGGAATCGACTTTTAAAAATGAGAGGGCGTAAAATTCGACAAAAAAATTTGGCGACGAAATCGAGCACATGCCTTCATAAAAGGGCTCTCCTGGCCAAATGGTTTAACTTTGGCAGGTCCCTCGTGCTTTATCATGAAAGTAGACTTCGTGGGACAGATTCTGGAAGTGATTGCGATCGCAAAGCTCTATTAGTTGCTTTGGAATCGGCTTTTGAAAAAAATTCTGTGAAAATCGCAAAAATTTTGGGTATCGAAATATGGCAAAAGTCTGCATAAAAGGGCTCTCCTGGCCAAATGGTTTAACTTTGGCAGGTCCCTGCTGTTCTGTTATGAAACTAGAATATCTTTTGCACATTCTGGAAGTGATTGCGATCGCAAAGCTCTATTAGTTGCTGTGGAATCGACTTTTAAAAATGAGAGGGCGTAAAATTCGACAAAAAAATTTGGCGACGAAATCGAGCACATGCCTTCATAAAAGGGCTCTCCTGGCCAAATGGTTTAACTTTGGCAGGTCCCTCGTGCTTTATCATGAAAGTAGACTTCGTGGGACAGATTCTGGAAGTGATTGCGATCGCAAAGCTCTATTAGTTGCTTTGGAATCGGCTTTTGAAAAAAATTCTGTGAAAATCGCAAAAATTTTGGGTATCGAAATATGGCAAAAGTCTGCATAAAAGGGCTCTCCTGGCCAAATGGTTTAACTTTGGCAGGTCCCTGCTGTTCTGTTATGAAACTAGAATATCTTTTGCACATTCTGGAAGTGATTGCGATCGCAAAGCTCTATTAGTTGCTGTGGAATCGACTTTTAAAAATGAGAGGGCGTAAAATTCGACAAAAAAATTTGGCGACGAAATCGAGCACATGCCTTCATAAAAGGGCTCTCCTGGCCAAATGGTTTAACTTTGGCAGGTCCCTCGTGCTTTATCATGAAAGTAGACTTCGTGGGACAGATTCTGGAAGTGATTGCGATCGCAAAGCTCTATTAGTTGCTTTGGAATCGGCTTTTGAAAAAAATTCTGTGAAAATCGCAAAAATTTTGGGTATCGAAATATGGCAAAAGTCTGCATAAAAGGGCTCTCCTGGCCAAATGGTTTAACTTTGGCAGGTCCCTGCTGTTCTGTTATGAAACTAGAATATCTTTTGCACATTCTGGAAGTGATTGCGATCGCAAAGCTCTATTAGTTGCTGTGGAATCGACTTTTAAAAATGAGAGGGCGTAAAATTCGACAAAAAAATTTGGCGACGAAATCGAGCACATGCCTTCATAAAAGGGCTCTCCTGGCCAAATGGTTTAACTTTGGCAGGTCCCTCGTGCTTTATCATGAAAGTAGACTTCGTGGGACAGATTCTGGAAGTGATTGCGATCGCAAAGCTCTATTAGTTGCTTTGGAATCGGCTTTTGAAAAAAATTCTGTGAAAATCGCAAAAATTTTGGGTATCGAAATATGGCAAAAGTCTGCATAAAAGGGCTCTCCTGGCCAAATGGTTTAACTTTGGCAGGTCCCTGCTGTTCTGTTATGAAACTAGAATATCTTTTGCACATTCTGGAAGTGATTGCGATCGCAAAGCTCTATTAGTTGCTGTGGAATCGACTTTTAAAAATGAGAGGGCGTAAAATTCGACAAAAAAATTTGGCGACGAAATCGAGCACATGCCTTCATAAAAGGGCTCTCCTGGCCAAATGGTTTAACTTTGGCAGGTCCCTCGTGCTTTATCATGAAAGTAGACTTCGTGGGACAGATTCTGGAAGTGATTGCGATCGCAAAGCTCTATTAGTTGCTTTGGAATCGGCTTTTGAAAAAAATTCTGTGAAAATCGCAAAAATTTTGGGTATCGAAATATGGCAAAAGTCTGCATAAAAGGGCTCTCCTGGCCAAATGGTTTAACTTTGGCAGGTCCCTGCTGTTCTGTTATGAAACTAGAATATCTTTTGCACATTCTGGAAGTGATTGCGATCGCAAAGCTCTATTAGTTGCTGTGGAATCGACTTTTAAAAATGAGAGGGCGTAAAATTCGACAAAAAAATTTGGCGACGAAATCGAGCACATGCCTTCATAAAAGGGCTCTCCTGGCCAAATGGTTTAACTTTGGCAGGTCCCTCGTGCTTTATCATGAAAGTAGACTTCGTGGGACAGATTCTGGAAGTGATTGCGATCGCAAAGCTCTATTAGTTGCTTTTTTAACTTTGGCAGGTCCCTGCTGGTCTGTTATGAAACTAGAATATCTTTTGCACATTCTGGAAGTGATTGCGATCGCAAAGCTCTATTAGCTGCTGTGGAATCGACTTTTAAAAATGAGAGGGCGTAAAATTCGACAAAAAAATTTGGCGACGAAATCGAGCACATGCCTTCAAAAAAGGGCTCTCCTGGCCAAATGGTTTAACTTTGGCAGGTTCCTCGTGCTTTATCATGAAAGTAGACTTCGTGGGGCAGATTCTGGAAGTGATTGCGATCGCAAAGCTCTATTAGTTCAAATGGTTTAACTTGGCAGGTCCCTCCTGGTCTGTTCATGAAACTAGAATATCTTTTGCACATTCTGGAAGTGATTGCGATCGCAAAGCTCTATTAGCTGCTGTGGAATCGACTTTTAAAAATGAGAGGGCGTAAAATTCGACAAAAAAATTTGGCGACGAAATCGAGCACATGCCTTCAAAAAAGGGCTCTCCTGGCCAAATGGTTTAACTTTGGCAGGTCCCTCGTGCTTTATCATGAAAGTAGACTTCGTGGGGCAGATTCTGGAAGTGATTGCGATCGCAAAGCTCTATTAGTTGCTTTGGAATCGGCTTTTGAAAAAAATTCTGCGAAAATCGCAAAAATTTTGGGTATCGAAATCTGGCAAAAGTCTGCATAAAAGGGCTCTCCTGGCCAAATGGTTTAACTTTGGCAGGTCCCTGCTGGTCTGTTATGAAACTAGAATATCTTTTGCACATTCTGGAAGTGATTGCGATCGCAAAGCTCTATTAGCTGCTGTGGAATCGACTTTTAAAAATGAGAGGGCGTAAAATTCGACAAAAAAATTTGGCGACGAAATCGAGCACATGCCTTCAAAAAAGGGCTCTCCTGGCCAAATGGTTTAACTTTGGCAGGTCCCTCGTGCTTTATCATGAAAGTAGACTTCGTGGGGCAGATTCTGGAAGTGATTGCGATCGCAAAGCTCTATTAGTTGCTTTGGAATCGGCTTTTGAAAAAAATTCTGCGAAAATCGCAAAAATTTTGGGTATCGAAATCTGGCAAAAGTCTGCATAAAAGGGCTCTCCTGGCCAAATGGTTTAACTTTGGCAGGTCCCTGCTGGTCTGTTATGAAACTAGAATATCTTTTGCACATTCTGGAAGTGATTGCGATCGCAAAGCTCTATTAGCTGCTGTGGAATCGACTTTTAAAAATGAGAGGGCGTAAAATTCGACAAAAAAATTTGGCGACGAAATCGAGCACATGCCTTCAAAAAAGGGCTCTCCTGGCCAAATGGTTTAACTTTGGCAGGTCCCTCGTGCTTTATCATGAAAGTAGACTTCGTGGGGCAGATTCTGGAAGTGATTGCGATCGCAAAGCTCTATTAGTTGCTTTGGAATCGGCTTTTGAAAAAAATTCTGCGAAAATCGCAAAAATTTTGGGTATCGAAATCTGGCAAAAGTCTGCATAAAAGGGCTCTCCTGGCCAAATGGTTTAACTTTGGCAGGTCCCTGCTGGTCTGTTATGAAACTAGAATATCTTTTGCACATTCTGGAAGTGATTGCGATCGCAAAGCTCTATTAGCTGCTGTGGAATCGACTTTTAAAAATGAGAGGGCGTAAAATTCGACAAAAAAATTTGGCGACGAAATCGAGCACATGCCTTCAAAAAAGGGCTCTCCTGGCCAAATGGTTTAACTTTGGCAGGTCCCTCGTGCTTTATCATGAAAGTAGACTTCGTGGGGCAGATTCTGGAAGTGATTGCGATCGCAAAGCTCTATTAGTTGCTTTGGAATCGGCTTTTGAAAAAAATTCTGCGAAAATCGCAAAAATTTTGGGTATCGAAATCTGGCAAAAGTCTGCATAAAAGGGCTCTCCTGGCCAAATGGTTTAACTTTGGCAGGTCCCTGCTGGTCTGTTATGAAACTAGAATATCTTTTGCACATTCTGGAAGTGATTGCGATCGCAAAGCTCTATTAGCTGCTGTGGAATCGACTTTTAAAAATGAGAGGGCGTAAAATTCGACAAAAAAATTTGGCGACGAAATCGAGCACATGCCTTCAAAAAAGGGCTCTCCTGGCCAAATGGTTTAACTTTGGCAGGTCCCTCGTGCTTTATCATGAAAGTAGACTTCGTGGGGCAGATTCTGGAAGTGATTGCGATCGCAAAGCTCTATTAGTTGCTTTGGAATCGGCTTTTGAAAAAAATTCTGCGAAAATCGCAAAAATTTTGGGTATCGAAATCTGGCAAAAGTCTGCATAAAAGGGCTCTCCTGGCCAAATGGTTTAACTTTGGCAGGTCCCTGCTGGTCTGTTATGAAACTAGAATATCTTTTGCACATTCTGGAAGTGATTGCGATCGCAAAGCTCTATTAGCTGCTGTGGAATCGACTTTTAAAAATGAGAGGGCGTAAAATTCGACAAAAAAATTTGGCGACGAAATCGAGCACATGCCTTCAAAAAAGGGCTCTCCTGGCCAAATGGTTTAACTTTGGCAGGTCCCTCGTGCTTTATCATGAAAGTAGACTTCGTGGGGCAGATTCTGGAAGTGATTGCGATCGCAAAGCTCTATTAGTTGCTTTGGAATCGGCTTTTGAAAAAAATTCTGCGAAAATCGCAAAAATTTTGGGTATCGAAATCTGGCAAAAGTCTGCATAAAAGGGCTCTCCTGGCCAAATGGTTTAACTTTGGCAGGTCCCTGCTGGTCTGTTATGAAACTAGAATATCTTTTGCACATTCTGGAAGTGATTGCGATCGCAAAGCTCTATTAGCTGCTGTGGAATCGACTTTTAAAAATGAGAGGGCGTAAAATTCGACAAAAAAATTTGGCGACGAAATCGAGCACATGCCTTCAAAAAAGGGCTCTCCTGGCCAAATGGTTTAACTTTGGCAGGTCCCTCGTGCTTTATCATGAAAGTAGACTTCGTGGGGCAGATTCTGGAAGTGATTGCGATCGCAAAGCTCTATTAGTTGCTTTGGAATCGGCTTTTGAAAAAAATTCTGCGAAAATCGCAAAAATTTTGGGTATCGAAATCTGGCAAAAGTCTGCATAAAAGGGCTCTCCTGGCCAAATGGTTTAACTTTGGCAGGTCCCTGCTGGTCTGTTATGAAACTAGAATATCTTTTGCACATTCTGGAAGTGATTGCGATCGCAAAGCTCTATTAGCTGCTGTGGAATCGACTTTTAAAAATGAGAGGGCGTAAAATTCGACAAAAAAATTTGGCGACGAAATCGAGCACATGCCTTCAAAAAAGGGCTCTCCTGGCCAAATGGTTTAACTTTGGCAGGTCCCTCGTGCTTTATCATGAAAGTAGACTTCGTGGGGCAGATTCTGGAAGTGATTGCGATCGCAAAGCTCTATTAGTTGCTTTGGAATCGGCTTTTGAAAAAAATTCTGCGAAAATCGCAAAAATTTTGGGTATCGAAATCTGGCAAAAGTCTGCATAAAAGGGCTCTCCTGGCCAAATGGTTTAACTTTGGCAGGTCCCTGCTGGTCTGTTATGAAACTAGAATATCTTTTGCACATTCTGGAAGTGATTGCGATCGCAAAGCTCTATTAGCTGCTGTGGAATCGACTTTTAAAAATGAGAGGGCGTAAAATTCGACAAAAAAATTTGGCGACGAAATCGAGCACATGCCTTCAAAAAAGGGCTCTCCTGGCCAAATGGTTTAACTTTGGCAGGTCCCTCGTGCTTTATCATGAAAGTAGACTTCGTGGGGCAGATTCTGGAAGTGATTGCGATCGCAAAGCTCTATTAGTTGCTTTGGAATCGGCTTTTGAAAAAAATTCTGCGAAAATCGCAAAAATTTTGGGTATCGAAATCTGGCAAAAGTCTGCATAAAAGGGCTCTCCTGGCCAAATGGTTTAACTTTGGCAGGTCCCTGCTGGTCTGTTATGAAACTAGAATATCTTTTGCACATTCTGGAAGTGATTGCGATCGCAAAGCTCTATTAGCTGCTGTGGAATCGACTTTTAAAAATGAGAGGGCGTAAAATTCGACAAAAAAATTTGGCGACGAAATCGAGCACATGCCTTCAAAAAAGGGCTCTCCTGGCCAAATGGTTTAACTTTGGCAGGTCCCTCGTGCTTTATCATGAAAGTAGACTTCGTGGGGCAGATTCTGGAAGTGATTGCGATCGCAAAGCTCTATTAGTTGCTTTGGAATCGGCTTTTGAAAAAAATTCTGCGAAAATCGCAAAAATTTTGGGTATCGAAATCTGGCAAAAGTCTGCATAAAAGGGCTCTCCTGGCCAAATGGTTTAACTTTGGCAGGTCCCTGCTGGTCTGTTATGAAACTAGAATATCTTTTGCACATTCTGGAAGTGATTGCGATCGCAAAGCTCTATTAGCTGCTGTGGAATCGACTTTTAAAAATGAGAGGGCGTAAAATTCGACAAAAAAATTTGGCGACGAAATCGAGCACATGCCTTCAAAAAAGGGCTCTCCTGGCCAAATGGTTTAACTTTGGCAGGTCCCTCGTGCTTTATCATGAAAGTAGACTTCGTGGGGCAGATTCTGGAAGTGATTGCGATCGCAAAGCTCTATTAGTTGCTTTGGAATCGGCTTTTGAAAAAAATTCTGCGAAAATCGCAAAAATTTTGGGTATCGAAATCTGGCAAAAGTCTGCATAAAAGGGCTCTCCTGGCCAAATGGTTTAACTTTGGCAGGTCCCTGCTGGTCTGTTATGAAACTAGAATATCTTTTGCACATTCTGGAAGTGATTGCGATCGCAAAGCTCTATTAGCTGCTGTGGAATCGACTTTTAAAAATGAGAGGGCGTAAAATTCGACAAAAAAATTTGGCGACGAAATCGAGCACATGCCTTCAAAAAAGGGCTCTCCTGGCCAAATGGTTTAACTTTGGCAGGTCCCTCGTGCTTTATCATGAAAGTAGACTTCGTGGGGCAGATTCTGGAAGTGATTGCGATCGCAAAGCTCTATTAGTTGCTTTGGAATCGGCTTTTGAAAAAAATTCTGCGAAAATCGCAAAAATTTTGGGTATCGAAATCTGGCAAAAGTCTGCATAAAAGGGCTCTCCTGGCCAAATGGTTTAACTTTGGCAGGTCCCTGCTGGTCTGTTATGAAACTAGAATATCTTTTGCACATTCTGGAAGTGATTGCGATCGCAAAGCTCTATTAGCTGCTGTGGAATCGACTTTTAAAAATGAGAGGGCGTAAAATTCGACAAAAAAATTTGGCGACGAAATCGAGCACATGCCTTCAAAAAAGGGCTCTCCTGGCCAAATGGTTTAACTTTGGCAGGTCCCTCGTGCTTTATCATGAAAGTAGACTTCGTGGGGCAGATTCTGGAAGTGATTGCGATCGCAAAGCTCTATTAGTTGCTTTGGAATCGGCTTTTGAAAAAAATTCTGCGAAAATCGCAAAAATTTTGGGTATCGAAATCTGGCAAAAGTCTGCATAAAAGGGCTCTCCTGGCCAAATGGTTTAACTTTGGCAGGTCCCTGCTGGTCTGTTATGAAACTAGAATATCTTTTGCACATTCTGGAAGTGATTGCGATCGCAAAGCTCTATTAGCTGCTGTGGAATCGACTTTTAAAAATGAGAGGGCGTAAAATTCGACAAAAAAATTTGGCGACGAAATCGAGCACATGCCTTCAAAAAAGGGCTCTCCTGGCCAAATGGTTTAACTTTGGCAGGTCCCTCGTGCTTTATCATGAAAGTAGACTTCGTGGGGCAGATTCTGGAAGTGATTGCGATCGCAAAGCTCTATTAGTTGCTTTGGAATCGGCTTTTGAAAAAAATTCTGCGAAAATCGCAAAAATTTTGGGTATCGAAATCTGGCAAAAGTCTGCATAAAAGGGCTCTCCTGGCCAAATGGTTTAACTTTGGCAGGTCCCTGCTGGTCTGTTATGAAACTAGAATATCTTTTGCACATTCTGGAAGTGATTGCGATCGCAAAGCTCTATTAGCTGCTGTGGAATCGACTTTTAAAAATGAGAGGGCGTAAAATTCGACAAAAAAATTTGGCGACGAAATCGAGCACATGCCTTCAAAAAAGGGCTCTCCTGGCCAAATGGTTTAACTTTGGCAGGTCCCTCGTGCTTTATCATGAAAGTAGACTTCGTGGGGCAGATTCTGGAAGTGATTGCGATCGCAAAGCTCTATTAGTTGCTTTGGAATCGGCTTTTGAAAAAAATTCTGCGAAAATCGCAAAAATTTTGGGTATCGAAATCTGGCAAAAGTCTGCATAAAAGGGCTCTCCTGGCCAAATGGTTTAACTTTGGCAGGTCCCTGCTGGTCTGTTATGAAACTAGAATATCTTTTGCACATTCTGGAAGTGATTGCGATCGCAAAGCTCTATTAGCTGCTGTGGAATCGACTTTTAAAAATGAGAGGGCGTAAAATTCGACAAAAAAATTTGGCGACGAAATCGAGCACATGCCTTCAAAAAAGGGCTCTCCTGGCCAAATGGTTTAACTTTGGCAGGTCCCTCGTGCTTTATCATGAAAGTAGACTTCGTGGGGCAGATTCTGGAAGTGATTGCGATCGCAAAGCTCTATTAGTTGCTTTGGAATCGGCTTTTGAAAAAAATTCTGCGAAAATCGCAAAAATTTTGGGTATCGAAATCTGGCAAAAGTCTGCATAAAAGGGCTCTCCTGGCCAAATGGTTTAACTTTGGCAGGTCCCTGCTGGTCTGTTATGAAACTAGAATATCTTTTGCACATTCTGGAAGTGATTGCGATCGCAAAGCTCTATTAGCTGCTGTGGAATCGACTTTTAAAAATGAGAGGGCGTAAAATTCGACAAAAAAATTTGGCGACGAAATCGAGCACATGCCTTCAAAAAAGGGCTCTCCTGGCCAAATGGTTTAACTTTGGCAGGTCCCTCGTGCTTTATCATGAAAGTAGACTTCGTGGGGCAGATTCTGGAAGTGATTGCGATCGCAAAGCTCTATTAGTTGCTTTGGAATCGGCTTTTGAAAAAAATTCTGCGAAAATCGCAAAAATTTTGGGTATCGAAATCTGGCAAAAGTCTGCATAAAAGGGCTCTCCTGGCCAAATGGTTTAACTTTGGCAGGTCCCTGCTGGTCTGTTATGAAACTAGAATATCTTTTGCACATTCTGGAAGTGATTGCGATCGCAAAGCTCTATTAGCTGCTGTGGAATCGACTTTTAAAAATGAGAGGGCGTAAAATTCGACAAAAAAATTTGGCGACGAAATCGAGCACATGCCTTCAAAAAAGGGCTCTCCTGGCCAAATGGTTTAACTTTGGCAGGTCCCTCGTGCTTTATCATGAAAGTAGACTTCGTGGGGCAGATTCTGGAAGTGATTGCGATCGCAAAGCTCTATTAGTTGCTTTGGAATCGGCTTTTGAAAAAAATTCTGCGAAAATCGCAAAAATTTTGGGTATCGAAATCTGGCAAAAGTCTGCATAAAAGGGCTCTCCTGGCCAAATGGTTTAACTTTGGCAGGTCCCTGCTGGTCTGTTATGAAACTAGAATATCTTTTGCACATTCTGGAAGTGATTGCGATCGCAAAGCTCTATTAGCTGCTGTGGAATCGACTTTTAAAAATGAGAGGGCGTAAAATTCGACAAAAAAATTTGGCGACGAAATCGAGCACATGCCTTCAAAAAAGGGCTCTCCTGGCCAAATGGTTTAACTTTGGCAGGTCCCTCGTGCTTTATCATGAAAGTAGACTTCGTGGGGCAGATTCTGGAAGTGATTGCGATCGCAAAGCTCTATTAGTTGCTTTGGAATCGGCTTTTGAAAAAAATTCTGCGAAAATCGCAAAAATTTTGGGTATCGAAATCTGGCAAAAGTCTGCATAAAAGGGCTCTCCTGGCCAAATGGTTTAACTTTGGCAGGTCCCTGCTGGTCTGTTATGAAACTAGAATATCTTTTGCACATTCTGGAAGTGATTGCGATCGCAAAGCTCTATTAGCTGCTGTGGAATCGACTTTTAAAAATGAGAGGGCGTAAAATTCGACAAAAAAATTTGGCGACGAAATCGAGCACATGCCTTCAAAAAAGGGCTCTCCTGGCCAAATGGTTTAACTTTGGCAGGTCCCTCGTGCTTTATCATGAAAGTAGACTTCGTGGGGCAGATTCTGGAAGTGATTGCGATCGCAAAGCTCTATTAGTTGCTTTGGAATCGGCTTTTGAAAAAAATTCTGCGAAAATCGCAAAAATTTTGGGTATCGAAATCTGGCAAAAGTCTGCATAAAAGGGCTCTCCTGGCCAAATGGTTTAACTTTGGCAGGTCCCTGCTGGTCTGTTATGAAACTAGAATATCTTTTGCACATTCTGGAAGTGATTGCGATCGCAAAGCTCTATTAGCTGCTGTGGAATCGACTTTTAAAAATGAGAGGGCGTAAAATTCGACAAAAAAATTTGGCGACGAAATCGAGCACATGCCTTCAAAAAAGGGCTCTCCTGGCCAAATGGTTTAACTTTGGCAGGTCCCTCGTGCTTTATCATGAAAGTAGACTTCGTGGGGCAGATTCTGGAAGTGATTGCGATCGCAAAGCTCTATTAGTTGCTTTGGAATCGGCTTTTGAAAAAAATTCTGCGAAAATCGCAAAAATTTTGGGTATCGAAATCTGGCAAAAGTCTGCATAAAAGGGCTCTCCTGGCCAAATGGTTTAACTTTGGCAGGTCCCTGCTGGTCTGTTATGAAACTAGAATATCTTTTGCACATTCTGGAAGTGATTGCGATCGCAAAGCTCTATTAGCTGCTGTGGAATCGACTTTTAAAAATGAGAGGGCGTAAAATTCGACAAAAAAATTTGGCGACGAAATCGAGCACATGCCTTCAAAAAAGGGCTCTCCTGGCCAAATGGTTTAACTTTGGCAGGTCCCTCGTGCTTTATCATGAAAGTAGACTTCGTGGGGCAGATTCTGGAAGTGATTGCGATCGCAAAGCTCTATTAGTTGCTTTGGAATCGGCTTTTGAAAAAAATTCTGCGAAAATCGCAAAAATTTTGGGTATCGAAATCTGGCAAAAGTCTGCATAAAAGGGCTCTCCTGGCCAAATGGTTTAACTTTGGCAGGTCCCTGCTGGTCTGTTATGAAACTAGAATATCTTTTGCACATTCTGGAAGTGATTGCGATCGCAAAGCTCTATTAGCTGCTGTGGAATCGACTTTTAAAAATGAGAGGGCGTAAAATTCGACAAAAAAATTTGGCGACGAAATCGAGCACATGCCTTCAAAAAAGGGCTCTCCTGGCCAAATGGTTTAACTTTGGCAGGTCCCTCGTGCTTTATCATGAAAGTAGACTTCGTGGGGCAGATTCTGGAAGTGATTGCGATCGCAAAGCTCTATTAGTTGCTTTGGAATCGGCTTTTGAAAAAAATTCTGCGAAAATCGCAAAAATTTTGGGTATCGAAATCTGGCAAAAGTCTGCATAAAAGGGCTCTCCTGGCCAAATGGTTTAACTTTGGCAGGTCCCTGCTGGTCTGTTATGAAACTAGAATATCTTTTGCACATTCTGGAAGTGATTGCGATCGCAAAGCTCTATTAGCTGCTGTGGAATCGACTTTTAAAAATGAGAGGGCGTAAAATTCGACAAAAAAATTTGGCGACGAAATCGAGCACATGCCTTCAAAAAAGGGCTCTCCTGGCCAAATGGTTTAACTTTGGCAGGTCCCTCGTGCTTTATCATGAAAGTAGACTTCGTGGGGCAGATTCTGGAAGTGATTGCGATCGCAAAGCTCTATTAGTTGCTTTGGAATCGGCTTTTGAAAAAAATTCTGCGAAAATCGCAAAAATTTTGGGTATCGAAATCTGGCAAAAGTCTGCATAAAAGGGCTCTCCTGGCCAAATGGTTTAACTTTGGCAGGTCCCTGCTGGTCTGTTATGAAACTAGAATATCTTTTGCACATTCTGGAAGTGATTGCGATCGCAAAGCTCTATTAGCTGCTGTGGAATCGACTTTTAAAAATGAGAGGGCGTAAAATTCGACAAAAAAATTTGGCGACGAAATCGAGCACATGCCTTCAAAAAAGGGCTCTCCTGGCCAAATGGTTTAACTTTGGCAGGTCCCTCGTGCTTTATCATGAAAGTAGACTTCGTGGGGCAGATTCTGGAAGTGATTGCGATCGCAAAGCTCTATTAGTTGCTTTGGAATCGGCTTTTGAAAAAAATTCTGCGAAAATCGCAAAAATTTTGGGTATCGAAATCTGGCAAAAGTCTGCATAAAAGGGCTCTCCTGGCCAAATGGTTTAACTTTGGCAGGTCCCTGCTGGTCTGTTATGAAACTAGAATATCTTTTGCACATTCTGGAAGTGATTGCGATCGCAAAGCTCTATTAGCTGCTGTGGAATCGACTTTTAAAAATGAGAGGGCGTAAAATTCGACAAAAAAATTTGGCGACGAAATCGAGCACATGCCTTCAAAAAAGGGCTCTCCTGGCCAAATGGTTTAACTTTGGCAGGTCCCTCGTGCTTTATCATGAAAGTAGACTTCGTGGGGCAGATTCTGGAAGTGATTGCGATCGCAAAGCTCTATTAGTTGCTTTGGAATCGGCTTTTGAAAAAAATTCTGCGAAAATCGCAAAAATTTTGGGTATCGAAATCTGGCAAAAGTCTGCATAAAAGGGCTCTCCTGGCCAAATGGTTTAACTTTGGCAGGTCCCTGCTGGTCTGTTATGAAACTAGAATATCTTTTGCACATTCTGGAAGTGATTGCGATCGCAAAGCTCTATTAGCTGCTGTGGAATCGACTTTTAAAAATGAGAGGGCGTAAAATTCGACAAAAAAATTTGGCGACGAAATCGAGCACATGCCTTCAAAAAAGGGCTCTCCTGGCCAAATGGTTTAACTTTGGCAGGTCCCTCGTGCTTTATCATGAAAGTAGACTTCGTGGGGCAGATTCTGGAAGTGATTGCGATCGCAAAGCTCTATTAGTTGCTTTGGAATCGGCTTTTGAAAAAAATTCTGCGAAAATCGCAAAAATTTTGGGTATCGAAATCTGGCAAAAGTCTGCATAAAAGGGCTCTCCTGGCCAAATGGTTTAACTTTGGCAGGTCCCTGCTGGTCTGTTATGAAACTAGAATATCTTTTGCACATTCTGGAAGTGATTGCGATCGCAAAGCTCTATTAGCTGCTGTGGAATCGACTTTTAAAAATGAGAGGGCGTAAAATTCGACAAAAAAATTTGGCGACGAAATCGAGCACATGCCTTCAAAAAAGGGCTCTCCTGGCCAAATGGTTTAACTTTGGCAGGTCCCTCGTGCTTTATCATGAAAGTAGACTTCGTGGGGCAGATTCTGGAAGTGATTGCGATCGCAAAGCTCTATTAGTTGCTTTGGAATCGGCTTTTGAAAAAAATTCTGCGAAAATCGCAAAAATTTTGGGTATCGAAATCTGGCAAAAGTCTGCATAAAAGGGCTCTCCTGGCCAAATGGTTTAACTTTGGCAGGTCCCTGCTGGTCTGTTATGAAACTAGAATATCTTTTGCACATTCTGGAAGTGATTGCGATCGCAAAGCTCTATTAGCTGCTGTGGAATCGACTTTTAAAAATGAGAGGGCGTAAAATTCGACAAAAAAATTTGGCGACGAAATCGAGCACATGCCTTCAAAAAAGGGCTCTCCTGGCCAAATGGTTTAACTTTGGCAGGTCCCTCGTGCTTTATCATGAAAGTAGACTTCGTGGGGCAGATTCTGGAAGTGATTGCGATCGCAAAGCTCTATTAGTTGCTTTGGAATCGGCTTTTGAAAAAAATTCTGCGAAAATCGCAAAAATTTTGGGTATCGAAATCTGGCAAAAGTCTGCATAAAAGGGCTCTCCTGGCCAAATGGTTTAACTTTGGCAGGTCCCTGCTGGTCTGTTATGAAACTAGAATATCTTTTGCACATTCTGGAAGTGATTGCGATCGCAAAGCTCTATTAGCTGCTGTGGAATCGACTTTTAAAAATGAGAGGGCGTAAAATTCGACAAAAAAATTTGGCGACGAAATCGAGCACATGCCTTCAAAAAAGGGCTCTCCTGGCCAAATGGTTTAACTTTGGCAGGTCCCTCGTGCTTTATCATGAAAGTAGACTTCGTGGGGCAGATTCTGGAAGTGATTGCGATCGCAAAGCTCTATTAGTTGCTTTGGAATCGGCTTTTGAAAAAAATTCTGCGAAAATCGCAAAAATTTTGGGTATCGAAATCTGGCAAAAGTCTGCATAAAAGGGCTCTCCTGGCCAAATGGTTTAACTTTGGCAGGTCCCTGCTGGTCTGTTATGAAACTAGAATATCTTTTGCACATTCTGGAAGTGATTGCGATCGCAAAGCTCTATTAGCTGCTGTGGAATCGACTTTTAAAAATGAGAGGGCGTAAAATTCGACAAAAAAATTTGGCGACGAAATCGAGCACATGCCTTCAAAAAAGGGCTCTCCTGGCCAAATGGTTTAACTTTGGCAGGTCCCTCGTGCTTTATCATGAAAGTAGACTTCGTGGGGCAGATTCTGGAAGTGATTGCGATCGCAAAGCTCTATTAGTTGCTTTGGAATCGGCTTTTGAAAAAAATTCGCGAAAATCGCAAAAATTTTGGGTATCGAAATCTGGCAAAAGTCTGCATAAAAGGGCTCTCCTGGCCAAATGGTTTAACTTTGGCAGGTCCCTGCTGGTCTGTTATGAAACTAGAATATCTTTTGCACATTCTGGAAGTGATTGCGATCGCAAAGCTCTATTAGCTGCTGTGGAATCGACTTTTAAAAATGAGAGGGCGTAAAATTCGACAAAAAAATTTGGCGACGAAATCGAGCACATGCCTTCAAAAAAGGGCTCTCCTGGCCAAATGGTTTAACTTTGGCAGGTCCCTCGTGCTTTATCATGAAAGTAGACTTCGTGGGGCAGATTCTGGAAGTGATTGCGATCGCAAAGCTCTATTAGTTGCTTTGGAATCGGCTTTTGAAAAAAATTCTGCGAAAATCGCAAAAATTTTGGGTATCGAAATCTGGCAAAAGTCTGCATAAAAGGGCTCTCCTGGCCAAATGGTTTAACTTTGGCAGGTCCCTGCTGGTCTGTTATGAAACTAGAATATCTTTTGCACATTCTGGAAGTGATTGCGATCGCAAAGCTCTATTAGCTGCTGTGGAATCGACTTTTAAAAATGAGAGGGCGTAAAATTCGACAAAAAAATTTGGCGACGAAATCGAGCACATGCCTTCAAAAAAGGGCTCTCCTGGCCAAATGGTTTAACTTTGGCAGGTCCCTCGTGCTTTATCATGAAAGTAGACTTCGTGGGGCAGATTCTGGAAGTGATTGCGATCGCAAAGCTCTATTAGTTGCTTTGGAATCGGCTTTTGAAAAAAATTCTGCGAAAATCGCAAAAATTTTGGGTATCGAAATCTGGCAAAAGTCTGCATAAAAGGGCTCTCCTGGCCAAATGGTTTAACTTTGGCAGGTCCCTGCTGGTCTGTTATGAAACTAGAATATCTTTTGCACATTCTGGAAGTGATTGCGATCGCAAAGCTCTATTAGCTGCTGTGGAATCGACTTTTAAAAATGAGAGGGCGTAAAATTCGACAAAAAAATTTGGCGACGAAATCGAGCACATGCCTTCAAAAAAGGGCTCTCCTGGCCAAATGGTTTAACTTTGGCAGGTCCCTCGTGCTTTATCATGAAAGTAGACTTCGTGGGGCAGATTCTGGAAGTGATTGCGATCGCAAAGCTCTATTAGTTGCTTTGGAATCGGCTTTTGAAAAAAATTCTGCGAAAATCGCAAAAATTTTGGGTATCGAAATCTGGCAAAAGTCTGCATAAAAGGGCTCTCCTGGCCAAATGGTTTAACTTTGGCAGGTCCCTGCTGGTCTGTTATGAAACTAGAATATCTTTTGCACATTCTGGAAGTGATTGCGATCGCAAAGCTCTATTAGCTGCTGTGGAATCGACTTTTAAAAATGAGAGGGCGTAAAATTCGACAAAAAAATTTGGCGACGAAATCGAGCACATGCCTTCAAAAAAGGGCTCTCCTGGCCAAATGGTTTAACTTTGGCAGGTCCCTCGTGCTTTATCATGAAAGTAGACTTCGTGGGGCAGATTCTGGAAGTGATTGCGATCGCAAAGCTCTATTAGTTGCTTTGGAATCGGCTTTTGAAAAAAATTCTGCGAAAATCGCAAAAATTTTGGGTATCGAAATCTGGCAAAAGTCTGCATAAAAGGGCTCTCCTGGCCAAATGGTTTAACTTTGGCAGGTCCCTGCTGGTCTGTTATGAAACTAGAATATCTTTTGCACATTCTGGAAGTGATTGCGATCGCAAAGCTCTATTAGCTGCTGTGGAATCGACTTTTAAAAATGAGAGGGCGTAAAATTCGACAAAAAAATTTGGCGACGAAATCGAGCACATGCCTTCAAAAAAGGGCTCTCCTGGCCAAATGGTTTAACTTTGGCAGGTCCCTCGTGCTTTATCATGAAAGTAGACTTCGTGGGGCAGATTCTGGAAGTGATTGCGATCGCAAAGCTCTATTAGTTGCTTTGGAATCGGCTTTTGAAAAAAATTCTGCGAAAATCGCAAAAATTTTGGGTATCGAAATCTGGCAAAAGTCTGCATAAAAGGGCTCTCCTGGCCAAATGGTTTAACTTTGGCAGGTCCCTGCTGGTCTGTTATGAAACTAGAATATCTTTTGCACATTCTGGAAGTGATTGCGATCGCAAAGCTCTATTAGCTGCTGTGGAATCGACTTTTAAAAATGAGAGGGCGTAAAATTCGACAAAAAAATTTGGCGACGAAATCGAGCACATGCCTTCAAAAAAGGGCTCTCCTGGCCAAATGGTTTAACTTTGGCAGGTCCCTCGTGCTTTATCATGAAAGTAGACTTCGTGGGGCAGATTCTGGAAGTGATTGCGATCGCAAAGCTCTATTAGTTGCTTTGGAATCGGCTTTTGAAAAAAATTCTGCGAAAATCGCAAAAATTTTGGGTATCGAAATCTGGCAAAAGTCTGCATAAAAGGGCTCTCCTGGCCAAATGGTTTAACTTTGGCAGGTCCCTGCTGGTCTGTTATGAAACTAGAATATCTTTTGCACATTCTGGAAGTGATTGCGATCGCAAAGCTCTATTAGCTGCTGTGGAATCGACTTTTAAAAATGAGAGGGCGTAAAATTCGACAAAAAAATTTGGCGACGAAATCGAGCACATGCCTTCAAAAAAGGGCTCTCCTGGCCAAATGGTTTAACTTTGGCAGGTCCCTCGTGCTTTATCATGAAAGTAGACTTCGTGGGGCAGATTCTGGAAGTGATTGCGATCGCAAAGCTCTATTAGTTGCTTTGGAATCGGCTTTTGAAAAAAATTCTGCGAAAATCGCAAAAATTTTGGGTATCGAAATCTGGCAAAAGTCTGCATAAAAGGGCTCTCCTGGCCAAATGGTTTAACTTTGGCAGGTCCCTGCTGGTCTGTTATGAAACTAGAATATCTTTTGCACATTCTGGAAGTGATTGCGATCGCAAAGCTCTATTAGCTGCTGTGGAATCGACTTTTAAAAATGAGAGGGCGTAAAATTCGACAAAAAAATTTGGCGACGAAATCGAGCACATGCCTTCAAAAAAGGGCTCTCCTGGCCAAATGGTTTAACTTTGGCAGGTCCCTCGTGCTTTATCATGAAAGTAGACTTCGTGGGGCAGATTCTGGAAGTGATTGCGATCGCAAAGCTCTATTAGTTGCTTTGGAATCGGCTTTTGAAAAAAATTCTGCGAAAATCGCAAAAATTTTGGGTATCGAAATCTGGCAAAAGTCTGCATAAAAGGGCTCTCCTGGCCAAATGGTTTAACTTTGGCAGGTCCCTGCTGGTCTGTTATGAAACTAGAATATCTTTTGCACATTCTGGAAGTGATTGCGATCGCAAAGCTCTATTAGCTGCTGTGGAATCGACTTTTAAAAATGAGAGGGCGTAAAATTCGACAAAAAAATTTGGCGACGAAATCGAGCACATGCCTTCAAAAAAGGGCTCTCCTGGCCAAATGGTTTAACTTTGGCAGGTCCCTCGTGCTTTATCATGAAAGTAGACTTCGTGGGGCAGATTCTGGAAGTGATTGCGATCGCAAAGCTCTATTAGTTGCTTTGGAATCGGCTTTTGAAAAAAATTCTGCGAAAATCGCAAAAATTTTGGGTATCGAAATCTGGCAAAAGTCTGCATAAAAGGGCTCTCCTGGCCAAATGGTTTAACTTTGGCAGGTCCCTGCTGGTCTGTTATGAAACTAGAATATCTTTTGCACATTCTGGAAGTGATTGCGATCGCAAAGCTCTATTAGCTGCTGTGGAATCGACTTTTAAAAATGAGAGGGCGTAAAATTCGACAAAAAAATTTGGCGACGAAATCGAGCACATGCCTTCAAAAAAGGGCTCTCCTGGCCAAATGGTTTAACTTTGGCAGGTCCCTCGTGCTTTATCATGAAAGTAGACTTCGTGGGGCAGATTCTGGAAGTGATTGCGATCGCAAAGCTCTATTAGTTGCTTTGGAATCGGCTTTTGAAAAAAATTCTGCGAAAATCGCAAAAATTTTGGGTATCGAAATCTGGCAAAAGTCTGCATAAAAGGGCTCTCCTGGCCAAATGGTTTAACTTTGGCAGGTCCCTGCTGGTCTGTTATGAAACTAGAATATCTTTTGCACATTCTGGAAGTGATTGCGATCGCAAAGCTCTATTAGCTGCTGTGGAATCGACTTTTAAAAATGAGAGGGCGTAAAATTCGACAAAAAAATTTGGCGACGAAATCGAGCACATGCCTTCAAAAAAGGGCTCTCCTGGCCAAATGGTTTAACTTTGGCAGGTCCCTCGTGCTTTATCATGAAAGTAGACTTCGTGGGGCAGATTCTGGAAGTGATTGCGATCGCAAAGCTCTATTAGTTGCTTTGGAATCGGCTTTTGAAAAAAATTCTGCGAAAATCGCAAAAATTTTGGGTATCGAAATCTGGCAAAAGTCTGCATAAAAGGGCTCTCCTGGCCAAATGGTTTAACTTTGGCAGGTCCCTGCTGGTCTGTTATGAAACTAGAATATCTTTTGCACATTCTGGAAGTGATTGCGATCGCAAAGCTCTATTAGCTGCTGTGGAATCGACTTTTAAAAATGAGAGGGCGTAAAATTCGACAAAAAAATTTGGCGACGAAATCGAGCACATGCCTTCAAAAAAGGGCTCTCCTGGCCAAATGGTTTAACTTTGGCAGGTCCCTCGTGCTTTATCATGAAAGTAGACTTCGTGGGGCAGATTCTGGAAGTGATTGCGATCGCAAAGCTCTATTAGTTGCTTTGGAATCGGCTTTTGAAAAAAATTCTGCGAAAATCGCAAAAATTTTGGGTATCGAAATCTGGCAAAAGTCTGCATAAAAGGGCTCTCCTGGCCAAATGGTTTAACTTTGGCAGGTCCCTGCTGGTCTGTTATGAAACTAGAATATCTTTTGCACATTCTGGAAGTGATTGCGATCGCAAAGCTCTATTAGCTGCTGTGGAATCGACTTTTAAAAATGAGAGGGCGTAAAATTCGACAAAAAAATTTGGCGACGAAATCGAGCACATGCCTTCAAAAAAGGGCTCTCCTGGCCAAATGGTTTAACTTTGGCAGGTCCCTCGTGCTTTATCATGAAAGTAGACTTCGTGGGGCAGATTCTGGAAGTGATTGCGATCGCAAAGCTCTATTAGTTGCTTTGGAATCGGCTTTTGAAAAAAATTCTGCGAAAATCGCAAAAATTTTGGGTATCGAAATCTGGCAAAAGTCTGCATAAAAGGGCTCTCCTGGCCAAATGGTTTAACTTTGGCAGGTCCCTGCTGGTCTGTTATGAAACTAGAATATCTTTTGCACATTCTGGAAGTGATTGCGATCGCAAAGCTCTATTAGCTGCTGTGGAATCGACTTTTAAAAATGAGAGGGCGTAAAATTCGACAAAAAAATTTGGCGACGAAATCGAGCACATGCCTTCAAAAAAGGGCTCTCCTGGCCAAATGGTTTAACTTTGGCAGGTCCCTCGTGCTTTATCATGAAAGTAGACTTCGTGGGGCAGATTCTGGAAGTGATTGCGATCGCAAAGCTCTATTAGTTGCTTTGGAATCGGCTTTTGAAAAAAATTCTGCGAAAATCGCAAAAATTTTGGGTATCGAAATCTGGCAAAAGTCTGCATAAAAGGGCTCTCCTGGCCAAATGGTTTAACTTTGGCAGGTCCCTGCTGGTCTGTTATGAAACTAGAATATCTTTTGCACATTCTGGAAGTGATTGCGATCGCAAAGCTCTATTAGCTGCTGTGGAATCGACTTTTAAAAATGAGAGGGCGTAAAATTCGACAAAAAAATTTGGCGACGAAATCGAGCACATGCCTTCAAAAAAGGGCTCTCCTGGCCAAATGGTTTAACTTTGGCAGGTCCCTCGTGCTTTATCATGAAAGTAGACTTCGTGGGGCAGATTCTGGAAGTGATTGCGATCGCAAAGCTCTATTAGTTGCTTTGGAATCGGCTTTTGAAAAAAATTCTGCGAAAATCGCAAAAATTTTGGGTATCGAAATCTGGCAAAAGTCTGCATAAAAGGGCTCTCCTGGCCAAATGGTTTAACTTTGGCAGGTCCCTGCTGGTCTGTTATGAAACTAGAATATCTTTTGCACATTCTGGAAGTGATTGCGATCGCAAAGCTCTATTAGCTGCTGTGGAATCGACTTTTAAAAATGAGAGGGCGTAAAATTCGACAAAAAAATTTGGCGACGAAATCGAGCACATGCCTTCAAAAAAGGGCTCTCCTGGCCAAATGGTTTAACTTTGGCAGGTCCCTCGTGCTTTATCATGAAAGTAGACTTCGTGGGGCAGATTCTGGAAGTGATTGCGATCGCAAAGCTCTATTAGTTGCTTTGGAATCGGCTTTTGAAAAAAATTCTGCGAAAATCGCAAAAATTTTGGGTATCGAAATCTGGCAAAAGTCTGCATAAAAGGGCTCTCCTGGCCAAATGGTTTAACTTTGGCAGGTCCCTGCTGGTCTGTTATGAAACTAGAATATCTTTTGCACATTCTGGAAGTGATTGCGATCGCAAAGCTCTATTAGCTGCTGTGGAATCGACTTTTAAAAATGAGAGGGCGTAAAATTCGACAAAAAAATTTGGCGACGAAATCGAGCACATGCCTTCAAAAAAGGGCTCTCCTGGCCAAATGGTTTAACTTTGGCAGGTCCCTCGTGCTTTATCATGAAAGTAGACTTCGTGGGGCAGATTCTGGAAGTGATTGCGATCGCAAAGCTCTATTAGTTGCTTTGGAATCGGCTTTTGAAAAAAATTCTGCGAAAATCGCAAAAATTTTGGGTATCGAAATCTGGCAAAAGTCTGCATAAAAGGGCTCTCCTGGCCAAATGGTTTAACTTTGGCAGGTCCCTGCTGGTCTGTTATGAAACTAGAATATCTTTTGCACATTCTGGAAGTGATTGCGATCGCAAAGCTCTATTAGCTGCTGTGGAATCGACTTTTAAAAATGAGAGGGCGTAAAATTCGACAAAAAAATTTGGCGACGAAATCGAGCACATGCCTTCAAAAAAGGGCTCTCCTGGCCAAATGGTTTAACTTTGGCAGGTCCCTCGTGCTTTATCATGAAAGTAGACTTCGTGGGGCAGATTCTGGAAGTGATTGCGATCGCAAAGCTCTATTAGTTGCTTTGGAATCGGCTTTTGAAAAAAATTCTGCGAAAATCGCAAAAATTTTGGGTATCGAAATCTGGCAAAAGTCTGCATAAAAGGGCTCTCCTGGCCAAATGGTTTAACTTTGGCAGGTCCCTGCTGGTCTGTTATGAAACTAGAATATCTTTTGCACATTCTGGAAGTGATTGCGATCGCAAAGCTCTATTAGCTGCTGTGGAATCGACTTTTAAAAATGAGAGGGCGTAAAATTCGACAAAAAAATTTGGCGACGAAATCGAGCACATGCCTTCAAAAAAGGGCTCTCCTGGCCAAATGGTTTAACTTTGGCAGGTCCCTCGTGCTTTATCATGAAAGTAGACTTCGTGGGGCAGATTCTGGAAGTGATTGCGATCGCAAAGCTCTATTAGTTGCTTTGGAATCGGCTTTTGAAAAAAATTCTGCGAAAATCGCAAAAATTTTGGGTATCGAAATCTGGCAAAAGTCTGCATAAAAGGGCTCTCCTGGCCAAATGGTTTAACTTTGGCAGGTCCCTGCTGGTCTGTTATGAAACTAGAATATCTTTTGCACATTCTGGAAGTGATTGCGATCGCAAAGCTCTATTAGCTGCTGTGGAATCGACTTTTAAAAATGAGAGGGCGTAAAATTCGACAAAAAAATTTGGCGACGAAATCGAGCACATGCCTTCAAAAAAGGGCTCTCCTGGCCAAATGGTTTAACTTTGGCAGGTCCCTCGTGCTTTATCATGAAAGTAGACTTCGTGGGGCAGATTCTGGAAGTGATTGCGATCGCAAAGCTCTATTAGTTGCTTTGGAATCGGCTTTTGAAAAAAATTCTGCGAAAATCGCAAAAATTTTGGGTATCGAAATCTGGCAAAAGTCTGCATAAAAGGGCTCTCCTGGCCAAATGGTTTAACTTTGGCAGGTCCCTGCTGGTCTGTTATGAAACTAGAATATCTTTTGCACATTCTGGAAGTGATTGCGATCGCAAAGCTCTATTAGCTGCTGTGGAATCGACTTTTAAAAATGAGAGGGCGTAAAATTCGACAAAAAAATTTGGCGACGAAATCGAGCACATGCCTTCAAAAAAGGGCTCTCCTGGCCAAATGGTTTAACTTTGGCAGGTCCCTCGTGCTTTATCATGAAAGTAGACTTCGTGGGGCAGATTCTGGAAGTGATTGCGATCGCAAAGCTCTATTAGTTGCTTTGGAATCGGCTTTTGAAAAAAATTCTGCGAAAATCGCAAAAATTTTGGGTATCGAAATCTGGCAAAAGTCTGCATAAAAGGGCTCTCCTGGCCAAATGGTTTAACTTTGGCAGGTCCCTGCTGGTCTGTTATGAAACTAGAATATCTTTTGCACATTCTGGAAGTGATTGCGATCGCAAAGCTCTATTAGCTGCTGTGGAATCGACTTTTAAAAATGAGAGGGCGTAAAATTCGACAAAAAAATTTGGCGACGAAATCGAGCACATGCCTTCAAAAAAGGGCTCTCCTGGCCAAATGGTTTAACTTTGGCAGGTCCCTCGTGCTTTATCATGAAAGTAGACTTCGTGGGGCAGATTCTGGAAGTGATTGCGATCGCAAAGCTCTATTAGTTGCTTTGGAATCGGCTTTTGAAAAAAATTCTGCGAAAATCGCAAAAATTTTGGGTATCGAAATCTGGCAAAAGTCTGCATAAAAGGGCTCTCCTGGCCAAATGGTTTAACTTTGGCAGGTCCCTGCTGGTCTGTTATGAAACTAGAATATCTTTTGCACATTCTGGAAGTGATTGCGATCGCAAAGCTCTATTAGCTGCTGTGGAATCGACTTTTAAAAATGAGAGGGCGTAAAATTCGACAAAAAAATTTGGCGACGAAATCGAGCACATGCCTTCAAAAAAGGGCTCTCCTGGCCAAATGGTTTAACTTTGGCAGGTCCCTCGTGCTTTATCATGAAAGTAGACTTCGTGGGGCAGATTCTGGAAGTGATTGCGATCGCAAAGCTCTATTAGTTGCTTTGGAATCGGCTTTTGAAAAAAATTCTGCGAAAATCGCAAAAATTTTGGGTATCGAAATCTGGCAAAAGTCTGCATAAAAGGGCTCTCCTGGCCAAATGGTTTAACTTTGGCAGGTCCCTGCTGGTCTGTTATGAAACTAGAATATCTTTTGCACATTCTGGAAGTGATTGCGATCGCAAAGCTCTATTAGCTGCTGTGGAATCGACTTTTAAAAATGAGAGGGCGTAAAATTCGACAAAAAAATTTGGCGACGAAATCGAGCACATGCCTTCAAAAAAGGGCTCTCCTGGCCAAATGGTTTAACTTTGGCAGGTCCCTCGTGCTTTATCATGAAAGTAGACTTCGTGGGGCAGATTCTGGAAGTGATTGCGATCGCAAAGCTCTATTAGTTGCTTTGGAATCGGCTTTTGAAAAAAATTCTGCGAAAATCGCAAAAATTTTGGGTATCGAAATCTGGCAAAAGTCTGCATAAAAGGGCTCTCCTGGCCAAATGGTTTAACTTTGGCAGGTCCCTGCTGGTCTGTTATGAAACTAGAATATCTTTTGCACATTCTGGAAGTGATTGCGATCGCAAAGCTCTATTAGCTGCTGTGGAATCGACTTTTAAAAATGAGAGGGCGTAAAATTCGACAAAAAAATTTGGCGACGAAATCGAGCACATGCCTTCAAAAAAGGGCTCTCCTGGCCAAATGGTTTAACTTTGGCAGGTCCCTCGTGCTTTATCATGAAAGTAGACTTCGTGGGGCAGATTCTGGAAGTGATTGCGATCGCAAAGCTCTATTAGTTGCTTTGGAATCGGCTTTTGAAAAAAATTCTGCGAAAATCGCAAAAATTTTGGGTATCGAAATCTGGCAAAAGTCTGCATAAAAGGGCTCTCCTGGCCAAATGGTTTAACTTTGGCAGGTCCCTGCTGGTCTGTTATGAAACTAGAATATCTTTTGCACATTCTGGAAGTGATTGCGATCGCAAAGCTCTATTAGCTGCTGTGGAATCGACTTTTAAAAATGAGAGGGCGTAAAATTCGACAAAAAAATTTGGCGACGAAATCGAGCACATGCCTTCAAAAAAGGGCTCTCCTGGCCAAATGGTTTAACTTTGGCAGGTCCCTCGTGCTTTATCATGAAAGTAGACTTCGTGGGGCAGATTCTGGAAGTGATTGCGATCGCAAAGCTCTATTAGTTGCTTTGGAATCGGCTTTTGAAAAAAATTCTGCGAAAATCGCAAAAATTTTGGGTATCGAAATCTGGCAAAAGTCTGCATAAAAGGGCTCTCCTGGCCAAATGGTTTAACTTTGGCAGGTCCCTGCTGGTCTGTTATGAAACTAGAATATCTTTTGCACATTCTGGAAGTGATTGCGATCGCAAAGCTCTATTAGCTGCTGTGGAATCGACTTTTAAAAATGAGAGGGCGTAAAATTCGACAAAAAAATTTGGCGACGAAATCGAGCACATGCCTTCAAAAAAGGGCTCTCCTGGCCAAATGGTTTAACTTTGGCAGGTCCCTCGTGCTTTATCATGAAAGTAGACTTCGTGGGGCAGATTCTGGAAGTGATTGCGATCGCAAAGCTCTATTAGTTGCTTTGGAATCGGCTTTTGAAAAAAATTCTGCGAAAATCGCAAAAATTTTGGGTATCGAAATCTGGCAAAAGTCTGCATAAAAGGGCTCTCCTGGCCAAATGGTTTAACTTTGGCAGGTCCCTGCTGGTCTGTTATGAAACTAGAATATCTTTTGCACATTCTGGAAGTGATTGCGATCGCAAAGCTCTATTAGCTGCTGTGGAATCGACTTTTAAAAATGAGAGGGCGTAAAATTCGACAAAAAAATTTGGCGACGAAATCGAGCACATGCCTTCAAAAAAGGGCTCTCCTGGCCAAATGGTTTAACTTTGGCAGGTCCCTCGTGCTTTATCATGAAAGTAGACTTCGTGGGGCAGATTCTGGAAGTGATTGCGATCGCAAAGCTCTATTAGTTGCTTTGGAATCGGCTTTTGAAAAAAATTCTGCGAAAATCGCAAAAATTTTGGGTATCGAAATCTGGCAAAAGTCTGCATAAAAGGGCTCTCCTGGCCAAATGGTTTAACTTTGGCAGGTCCCTGCTGGTCTGTTATGAAACTAGAATATCTTTTGCACATTCTGGAAGTGATTGCGATCGCAAAGCTCTATTAGCTGCTGTGGAATCGACTTTTAAAAATGAGAGGGCGTAAAATTCGACAAAAAAATTTGGCGACGAAATCGAGCACATGCCTTCAAAAAAGGGCTCTCCTGGCCAAATGGTTTAACTTTGGCAGGTCCCTCGTGCTTTATCATGAAAGTAGACTTCGTGGGGCAGATTCTGGAAGTGATTGCGATCGCAAAGCTCTATTAGTTGCTTTGGAATCGGCTTTTGAAAAAAATTCTGCGAAAATCGCAAAAATTTTGGGTATCGAAATCTGGCAAAAGTCTGCATAAAAGGGCTCTCCTGGCCAAATGGTTTAACTTTGGCAGGTCCCTGCTGGTCTGTTATGAAACTAGAATATCTTTTGCACATTCTGGAAGTGATTGCGATCGCAAAGCTCTATTAGCTGCTGTGGAATCGACTTTTAAAAATGAGAGGGCGTAAAATTCGACAAAAAAATTTGGCGACGAAATCGAGCACATGCCTTCAAAAAAGGGCTCTCCTGGCCAAATGGTTTAACTTTGGCAGGTCCCTCGTGCTTTATCATGAAAGTAGACTTCGTGGGGCAGATTCTGGAAGTGATTGCGATCGCAAAGCTCTATTAGTTGCTTTGGAATCGGCTTTTGAAAAAAATTCTGCGAAAATCGCAAAAATTTTGGGTATCGAAATCTGGCAAAAGTCTGCATAAAAGGGCTCTCCTGGCCAAATGGTTTAACTTTGGCAGGTCCCTGCTGGTCTGTTATGAAACTAGAATATCTTTTGCACATTCTGGAAGTGATTGCGATCGCAAAGCTCTATTAGCTGCTGTGGAATCGACTTTTAAAAATGAGAGGGCGTAAAATTCGACAAAAAAATTTGGCGACGAAATCGAGCACATGCCTTCAAAAAAAGGGCTCTCCTGGCCAAATGGTTTAACTTTGGCAGGTCCCTCGTGCTTTATCATGAAAGTAGACTTCGTGGGGCAGATTCTGGAAGTGATTGCGATCGCAAAGCTCTATTAGTTGCTTTGGAATCGGCTTTTGAAAAAAATTCTGCGAAAATCGCAAAAATTTTGGGTATCGAAATCTGGCAAAAGTCTGCATAAAAGGGCTCTCCTGGCCAAATGGTTTAACTTTGGCAGGTCCCTGCTGGTCTGTTATGAAACTAGAATATCTTTTGCACATTCTGGAAGTGATTGCGATCGCAAAGCTCTATTAGCTGCTGTGGAATCGACTTTTAAAAATGAGAGGGCGTAAAATTCGACAAAAAAATTTGGCGACGAAATCGAGCAC
>CAWVNO010000284.1:0-27000 GCA_963930645.1 Salticus scenicus
TTGAAACGAAAGTCACACAATAAATATTGTTAGAGAAAACTTTCTCGTATTTTTTATTAGAAAAAATATTACTTTCGTGTGCTGAAATAGGTTTTGCATTTCAAAAGGAACATTTTTTTACCTTTAATTTACACAAATGTTGAATTAAGGATAAATTTTTAAGAGTTCATGAAAGTTTAAGCAGAAAATAAAATTTCTAAAATGAGTGAGTTAATGAGTAAGGAAAGAGTATATAAACTCATTAAAATTGTTAACAGCATTTGAAGAGAAATTTTTCAAAGTTTGCTGAAATTCAAATATTTATTTTGTAGTTTAAAAATTAATTTTAAATTCAAAACGCATAACATGATTTTTATTTTCTCTTATCCGCACATAGTAAAGAAAGTAAATCCGCACATAGTTTTTTTTTTTTTTTTTTTGGTACATTGAATAAAAAAAATAATGTTTTTAGCTGTTGTGTATGTGCGTCTACCTGTCTCTGTGTATCTGCCTGTATGTATGAGTTTGTTATCAGCGCAACCCAAAGAACAAATATCCACAGGAAATCTAAATTTCATATTCAAAGTCTGTATCATGTGATGACGTTACATGAAATTTTTTAGTGAAATCGGGAAAATGGTTTGTGTCCAAAGACCTACTAGAGCATTCCAAATACGTCTAAGGACGGAATTCCTTCTCAATACAGTTTATATTTCCAGTTATGGTAAAAATTATTTTGCTCTCTTAAATTTAAGTACAATAATCGACCCAAATATATGTACAATTATTAGCACAGAGATAAGGTAATAATTTACAAGTTCTTCTTAAATTATTTAAAAAAAAAAAAAAAAAAAAACTAGCACTTACTAAACAAATTAGAATTTTGAAAACTCAGCAATCGAGTGAATGAATATATTTTAGGCTTTTTTTTTTTAAGTTATAAAGTTTTCACTATATTATATAGCTGTTACAATGGTTTTCATCATTTTTAAATTGATGGTGGTATTTTATGTTATTTTATAGGATGTTTACGAAACTTCGTAAATTATGTAATTCACTTATTTCATACAGGATTTTTTTTTTTTTTTTTTTTTTTTTTTTTTGCTGCTGTTGTTGTTGTTATAGTAGCAGTTATAATAAAATACAAACAAACGTAATTTTTTGTAACTTCTCTGTTATTCACCATATTTTATTAATCATCACTTTTACTTTAGAAACTGGTTGATGCTTATGTCGTTTATGATTGACAAGCTCTTCTTAAAGTGCTTTTTTTACTTCCATTACCCTACTACCGTAGGTAATGGAAGTATTGTATTCGGTCTGAAAATTCGATATCGGGTTTTCACCTGATTTACACGTTTTAAGGTCCCCTGAGTCCAAAAAAGTGGTTTTTGGCAATTGGTCAGTGTGTATGTATGTGTGTGTGTGTGTGTGTGTGTGTATGTGGAGAATCTTCTGGCTATTATAGCTCAGAAACTAATAAAGATAGAGCTACGAAACTTTAGAATTGAAATACGTCTGGTGTACAGATGAAATTTCCAAATTTTGGTGAAAATTGAAAAACCGGAAGTGGGACATCGGAAACCGGAAGTGGGACCGTAAGTCCGTATCTCAAAAACGGCTCTAACGATTTTCTTCAAATTTGCTATATAAACACTCTATTAGATGTCCTTTCGAATGATATAGTTGGTTAGTTCAGGAAAATAGATAGGCGTCCTGTATAAATAGCTCAATTTCAGGTCTCCCAAGGGCGTTCCTTTAAAAACAGCTGTACGGATTTTTTTCAAACTCGCCATATTAACTCACTTTTAAATATCCTTTTGTATGTAATTATTGTTTTCCGGTCAATAATTGATTTTTTTTTTTTAAAGTTGGTATCTCAAAAACGGCTCTAACGATTTTCTCTTTAGTTCACTTTTATGTTTTCTGATCGCATTATCTCTCAAAAATGCATATAATATGTGTAATAGTGGGTAATGGAAGTCGTGTGGTTGTTTCACACCAGATTGTTTTTCTTTTTTTTCAATTCCTATACTATTAGTTAACACTCTTCCTATATATCTTGTACAAATCTCGCAATCGATTTTTAACTAACTTCCCTACTAGTTAGAAATTTGAAACTTTCAGGATTACTCAGAATACGGTGACAACACAATACTTCGAAGTCCGATTTTCGGATTTTTGATTAGTTTTCTTATAATTAATTAAAATATGAAAATAATAATATTTTAATAGCATTAAAATAGCCATTAAAATATTAGCTATAATTTACTTCTTGAAAAAAAAAAAAAATAAATACTTTTAATTAAACGAATCATTAAAAAAATATAAAAAGTTAAATTACGCATCTCACAAAAATTGACGTCATTATCAATTTAAAAAAAATTATGCACATTGATAAGAGCTCTATGATTCATCAGAAAATTTAAAACATAGTATATAAAAGTTTTTTTTTTTTATAATTGTTTTTATTTAATGTTGCACGCGCGCTTTTTATTTCCTAATTCAAAATTATTACAAAAAAAACTTTTTCGATAGTGTTTGTAAGTAGTAATTGACTTTAAAAAAAAAATTATATTACTCGTTTTTTTTTTTTTTTTTTTTTTTTTTCTTTAATAAAAAATTATACAATTGAATTTTTTGTTATTGTTGCTGTTGTTGTTGTTGTTGTTGTTAATTAAGGCCATATCCTATGTGAAGCATGTTAAAAAATGTATACCAATTTCATTCAGTGCAGTCTAAATATGTTAAACTGTACCTATCAGAAATTTCACCCACACACGTAATGCCTTTCTTTCTCTTTTTTTTTTTTCTTTCTTTGTTATTTATTTTTCTTTTAGTTTATTTTATTACTCTTATTACTCTCTTTTCTTTTCTTTTCTTTTTTTTCTTTTTTATTTTTTTATTTTTTTATTTTTTTTTAATGTTTCTGTACATGAACTTTTTGTTCTATATCAATAAAAAGGTTCAAGGGGCATCCCCAAATGATACAGATTTAGAATATCGAATTTAGAATTTCTTCTGGTTTTGTTCTTGAATTATGCTGGTTACAGACACACGGATTAACCACCAACTGCTAAAATCCAATTTTTTGGATTCAAGAGGACGTCAAAACGTGTAAATAAAGCAACATCTCAATTTCGAAAATTTGATCCCGAAGCGATAATTACTCTTACCCTATATGAGTAAATAAAGGTAAAAATATAAGATAACTGTGACAATAGTGCATACCCCCGTTTCGCCGACACTAAAATTTCCTACCCCCTTTCGTTGTCAAATTCCCAAAAAAAGGGAAAATCATCATTATCAGTTAACACCTGTTTCGCCGTGTCGGCGAAACGGGGTATAACAAAAATTTTTCAAGCGCATTTAAGAATGTTAAGCCTCTTGAAGAAGTGTGTTGTTTGAAGGCGACAATACTAAAAAACTTAGAAGCTAAGATGCAGAAAAGATTGGGAAATAAATAGGCTACACCCAGAAATTAGAATGTGAAAAATAGGCGTCAATGGCACTTAATTAATTTTTCTTACGTTAGATGTCAAAATGGTCTACCCAGGCATAATTGTTAAAATACTTAATAAGTAAAGACTTAGTTTATTATTATTAAAATTTACTTAAATAATAAATACAAGCACAAAAGTTATTATGAATATATTTATATTAAAAATAAATAAGCAGATAAAATAAAAACTTCCATAAAACAGAAAAAACAGTAGAATTTATTTTTAATTACCTGTTGGCCAACTCATTTTTAAATTCAGTCGAATTCCAAATATTACATCTACAAGCAAAATGAGAACTACCAGAAAATATTCATTTAAACATTTTTTTTTCTTTTCAGTTGCTTTAATTATTGATGTTTACTTTCAGTTTTATAAGCCCAAATTTAATTAAATTAATTCAATTTTTCTGAAATTATCACGATAGTAAATTTTTGATTATAAATAGATAAACCAAGAAATAACAATTGGTAGAAAATTAAAAAATAAATAAATTGAAACATCATTTTTTTTTTTTTTTTTTTTTTTTTTTTTAACTACAGCATTTATGTAATTTTTTACTTGCTGGTTTTTATTGAGCTTATGTATCTATGTGTTTAAACTGATAATAAAAGAACTTTTTTAAGATAATGAAAAACGAGGTTTTTGAAAATTTCAGTAGATTTCAGAAATCTGCTGATCACGACCAATGTAAACAATGAAATTTATAATAAATTTCAAAGAAGAAAATCATGCTAGAACTTACTTCAATGGTGTTATTTTAGAAATGAAATCTAATGAGATAATGAAAGCTAATTTTAAGCAAGGTCTTGGCCTTGAAGGTATGTACCTAAATTCTTTTAACCCAATAATATTTGTGCTTAAACACACAGAGAGAGAGAGAGAGAATCCATAGGCTGAAATATAAATAAATAATCAATTTGTCTTTACCTATATTTCTAAACTGTATAATAAAAATTGCAAATTTATAATACAATTATTCTTTTACTAGCAGGCTATGCCCATTTCGCTGGTCAATATATTTAAATGAATTTTCAAAAGAAATGAATCACTATTTATTTTTATACAATCTTTTAAGTAAAAACGTAAAACAAAATTCAAATCGCTCTAGACCTTGCTTCGGGTAACCGCTGCCTATGGCAGCCTCATTTGCACCAGCACTACATCAGGTCCAGGTTCTCACTATCTGCAGTAAAGTTTTTTCTAGGCACTCCAGTTTTGGCACTTATCGACGACAAGTGGATCTGTTATTCTTTAAGAACTGCGATTTTACAGAATGCTGTATATCAGCATGTAATACTTTAGTTTCTGAATCGTGTATTTTGTAGCCCTCGTTCTTTACATTATATTACCATTTGATTCCAACCAATACTATAATAAATAAAAGAAAATGTAGATTTTTCTTTTAAAAAGAATTAAATGAATGTAAAACAAATAAATTTTAATTAAACTTAAATTACAAAATAAAATAAATGATAAAAAGTTGCTATATTATAAATGTTACTATACTATAAATTTTATATGTGTGTTTTTATTGCATTTATACTCTTTATTTGCGTTCATCTATTTATTTTTTCTTTAATATTTCATAGTTTCAATTTCTGGGAGTGTCCTGTAAAAAGAGAAATAAATTTTATGACAATAATCTGGTCATAAATTAGGCGTACAAAATGGCGAATGAATGGGATATTTTGGTCATTAAACTATAATTTCTAGGTGCAAAATACATTTAATGACTGCTAATTTAGCACTTTGGCTATACCAATGTATGTATTTTATGTTACATCATTTATAAAAATATGTTGCAAATAAACATTTGTCTATAGAAAATTTATTTTCCTAAAACAAGAAATGTTTACCTAAATGAATAAAAAGAAAGCTACATAACAATGGTTATTAATCATAAATTTTTTTATCATACTAAAATATTACATTTTTGTTTAACGTTTAAGCACTTAGTTATGAAGCAAATATCCTACAGCATCAACACAAAAAAAAAAAAAAAAAAAAAAAAATCGAACCAAAATCAAAAAATTCACTACGTATTTATGCACCTAGGCCTGTGAGTCGTATTAACCGATAAAAAGGGATGGACTGGACACTAATCTTCGTACGTAACTAACTAGTACCCGCCATTTCGTCGAATTGAAATTTCCTTTCCACTTGTTTTCCCCATTCGTTATAGAACAAATCCCTAAATAGCTCAAAAGGGAAGCTTGAATGGGAAAAACAAGGGGGTAGGAAATTTTTTGTCGGCGAAACGGGGGTTACACCACTTTAAGGATATTTTCCGGCTATTTTTATTTTCTCTTGTTCATACAGTCGGTAACAAAGGTGTCCAAACACTAGCAAAAATTCCTATATAAAAAAAGTATCCTTAATACTGTTTTGTTAAATAAATCCTTGTCGAATCATGTTCTTAGTCAGTCTAAGAACATGATTCGACAAGGATATATTTAACAAAGCAGTATTAACTCTACTTTTTTATACAGGAATTTTTGCTTGTGTTCGGATACTTTTGTTACCGACTGTACATTCCAGAGTAGTTTTTTTTTTTTTTTTTTTTTTTTCTTCTTCTTTCTTTCTTTTAGGACAAATTTACGAAGTAGAGTTTTTATCTGTGTGTGTAATTTTCTTCACTGTGAATAATCTAATGCATCAGAAATTTCAAAGTTTTTTTTTTTTTTTTTTTTTTTTTTCCCCGGGCAGTAAACTCTTTTATACTATGAATGTAACTTTTACTTCCATTTATTATGTAAAAATAAATATTGTGAGATCACAGCAAACGAAATATCTAAAATATTTGTTACATAATTGAAAACAATTAACTACTGTCTTTGAAAAATTTTATTGTATTTGGAACTGTTGTGTCATAAAGTTATACCTCTCTTTCTCTTATATTTTTATTTTATTTCGTTTTATTTTATTAGTAAGTACTTCTGGTTTTAACAATAACCACAAATTAACTTGTTTTTAATTACGTCTGTACCAGGGTTTAAACTGCCGTTCGCTTTTTTCGCATTTTGCGAAAGGATATCGTATTTTGCGAAAATATGCCAGAGAGAATTTCGCTAAAAAGCGAAAACAAGATGATTTCACAAAATTTCTCAACATAAAAATCTCTAATTTAATTAAAATAATCCCTGGCAAAAAATTACGAAACTACTAAAAAATATCGGAAATTGTTTCATTTATTTAGTATATTTTGATTTAATTTCGATTTTCAATGGGCTAAGTTTTAATGGGGCCGCGCGAGAACAAACAGCTATCGTCTGCTTAAACGAACGAGCAATCTCGCATGGCCCCGGTTCCTTTTTGGAAGTCAGCTTTGAAGACAGTGCGAATTTCGCCGATTAGGGGCAAAATATTTATATTTTTCGCTGATCGTTGTTGATAAAATTCTTTATTTAAAAAAATATTGAGTATTTCGGCAATCAAACATAAGTAGAAGCCATTTTTTGTTTTCGATTTGTGACAAAGGTAATCGCATATTTTAGAAATCAATCTTAAAATGTCGATTATCGGCAAATTAATCACGATTTTTCTGGAATTGACATTGATAAAAATCCTTCATTTCAGAAAATATTGCGTATTTCGGCATTTAGAGAAGAAAAAAGCAGGATTTTTGAGTAATTAGCCATGATTAATTTTTTTTCTTCCCAAAAAACAATGAAATGTTCCACATTTCGGCAGCAGATCACGAAAATGATGCGTATTTCGAAAATTTTATATCAAAAAAGAAATGTTGATTTACATTTATAGCTTTGAAAATAGAACGAATTTGGAATAAATAATTAATTTGGGGAATTGGCGGCAGAAAATATAAATAATTCAGTAATTAGATGCTATTAATCTGCATTTTTCTTTCTTTCTTTTTTTTTTTTTTTTTTTTTACAGCGGTAAAATAAACCCATATTTCGGCAAATAATCGTGAAATAATCACATATTTGGAATTAATGAAGAAAACATTTAAACAAGCAGCAGATTAGGAAAAACTATTGAATGAATTTCTCAAATGCCTTATTGAAGGAATTAAGGGAATGGTTTGGAGATATCAAATAAACTATTCTATTTAATATGCTACTTTCAAAAATATTTGTGAAAATAATAGCAATATAGATATAGACTGGAATAGATGAAATAAAGAAAATTTCAAAAATAGTCCTGTATACAAAAATACATTTACTGAAAACCAAATGTTGTCTGAATGGAACGTATTCAAAAAGTAATTAGAATCAGATGTATAGACAACACTTTTTGCAATTTACAATTTCTAAATGAAAATGAAATGCATGATGAATATCCTTTGTTATGCTCTATAGTGGAATATGCTTCGAGCTTACCTGTACACATAGCAGACTGTGAAAGAGCTTTTCCTCAAATGAATTTAATAAAAACAATTATAAGAAATCGTTTAACAACAGAAATTGTAAGTCGATTACTTATGATAAATGTAGAAAGACTTCCAAGCAAAGAATTCAATTTTCAAAAAGCTTTCAAAAATTGATGTTCTTCAAAGCCAAGGAGAATTGTACCATAAGCCTATTTAGTTTTAACATTTGTAATGCAGCTAACTGGATTTAAACCACAATATTTATTTAGAGGTTAAGTCATGTATTTTAGTTAAAATTATTTTGAAAAAATTCAATAATAATATTTTTTTTCCTTTATGCAGAACAATCATATCCCTCATCAGAGGAAAATAGTGTGTGTAAAATTTATGTATGTCAAAATAAAAGTAGCAAATTATAATTTTAGATTCAAGTTCTTTTTTCCCTTTAAAGTATTTAAGTATTTTTATAAACCCTCCCCCCCCCCTCTTCTTTCCCGAAAAGAAAAAGCTAAAGTACTTTTGAAAAAGCTAAAATACTAATTGGCCATTTTAGCTAAAATGCTAAAGAAATTTTTTCGCCAGGTCATACCCTGGTCTGTACGTATTCATATGAGTGCGTGTTTGTCTCGTGTAACTCAAGAAAGATTAACCGTATAATGTTGATATATTTTTGTTAGTAAAATTATAATATCTTTTTGAGCATATACTTTTATATTATTTATATGACCACCACCCGTTTTAGAGACATTCACGATAATTCAAAAATTTTTACTATTGCAATGATCTTCTTTACCCGTGGTAATTCAAAAATGGTTAACTCTAACAAAGTTAAAATTTAGTATTTAAAACTTGCATAACATTTAATTATGCACGTCTCTTTCTGAACACTATATGACCACCCATTTAATTTACATATATATATATATATATATATATATATCAGTAAAGTACGCATATGCTCACAAAGTTGTCATGTGATGTCCACATCGAAAATTTTAATTTGCTAATACATATGTACATATATTAAATTTAATATATTAATCATAAAATAAAAGAAATAGTTTTTAACATATTACTCGGTTAAATAGCACTTAAGAATTTTAATAGTTACCTAATTTTTTGCAACACCGGTAAAAGCTGCATAACAAACGAGGTAACAAAAGTATCCGAACACTAGCGAAAATTCCTATATAAAAAAATCTGGAGTGACGCCACTCGTCTTTCCAAACACTGAGTAATTAACAGTTTTGTAGATAAAGTAAAAAAAGTGGAGTTGTTAAATAAACAAAGTAGAGAAAATCATAATAGAGTGTTTGAGTATTTTTCTCCATATAGTACACGATGTTTTATTTAACGTTTCTGAACTTTGAGCCCATAGATCATAATGATAAGGAATTTTTCGTTGTGTCCCTGTAAAAACCTATAAAACCTAGATTTACTAAAATGATTATAGTTAGTGCAACAGTGATTTATAATATTCATATAAATTTTCAGCTGAATTGAATAAGGCGTTTAGACGCTATCGCACTTTTAAAAATTTGGTCCCATAGGCCATAATGATAAAGAATTATTTTTTAAGTCCCTGTAAAAAAACTGTAAGTACTAAATTCACCAAAATCTATACAGTTGGTGCAACTGTGACCAATAACATGTGTACAAATTTTTTGCTCAGATTAACCCGTTAGTAGTCGCTAGTTGGTCGATTTGCCGCCCATCTTTTAGTATTGCCAGATTTTTTTATTCAATAGCCACCAAAAACTTTTAGAAGTGGCATCTGATATACATAAAACGCTAATAAAATCGAAGAAACGTCGATCACATCACTTCTTAAAATTATTGGTGGCAGTTGAATAAAAAGTGCGCAATCTCTAATAGGTGGCGCTGTCTATAGCGACTACTAACGGGTTAATAAGGCGTTTAGACGCTATCACACTTTTAAAAATTTGGCCCCATAGGCCATAATGATAATGTATTTTCCCGGTGCATGTCTTTGTAAAAAAAAAAAAAAACTATATGTGCTAGATTCACCTAAATCAATAGGGTCCGTGCTATGGGGACTTGCAATATACGTACCAACTTTCAACTCAATCGAACAAAGCGTTTAGACGCTAGCGTGTTCATTCACACACATACATACACACATATATACATACATTATTGTAAAAATAGTGAAGAGAGACTCGGGGGACTTCAAAACGTATAGAAACATGAAAATCTCAAATTCGAATTTTTGACATGATTACAATACTTTCCTTACATATGTATGTTCGGAAAGTAAAAATAGAGTTAATACTGTTTTGTTAAATAAATCCTTGTCGAATCATGTTCTTAAACTGACTAAGAACATGATTCGACAGGGATTTATTTAACAAAACAGTATCAACTCAACTTTTTTTATATAGGAATTTTTGCTAGTATTCGGATACTTTTGTTACCGACTGTATATCCGAGAAATAATTTAAAAATTGCATAAATAAGAATAATAATTCAGTTTAAATATTCAGAAAATTCAAGAAAATTAATTTTTACATTTTTACATTTTTATTTTCTTTGCCATAATATAAAAAGAAATGTTCAATACTTGTTTAAACTTATTTTATTTTATTTTATTTTTTTTTTTTTTTTTTATGAAAACCAAACTTTTATATATTTTACTCTAATTCATTAACAGACCTCAAAGTTTTTATTTACCTTCTAAACTTTTCTACAGCTGTCCAAAAACTTTACTTTGTTACACATGACTAAATAATACATTGTTAAACTGACACGAATAAAGAAAAGATACTAAAAATAAGACTTAAATAAATATCAAATTCATTTCACCGTACTTTCTCGAATATTTATTCCTTAATCCAAAGTTCAGAAATATTTTTCTTCAAACATTTACATTGTACAAAAGCTCTTAAAAGGACCATAAGTTTTCAATATCATATGTATGAAAAACTAGTATGTTGTGGCCACCACAAGACTTTCTTCTATATTTACCTATACATATTCAATCAGTAACAATATTTAAAAAAAATAAATAAATAAATAAAAAAAATAAAGTACGATTTTTTTTCTAAGTTTTTTTTTTTTTTTTTTTTTTTTTGTTAAAAGTAAAAAAAATCGATAACTTTGTTTTAAATTATCACAGATTTATAGTTCAACCATTCGTTTTAAAGGTATTGACGAGACCTTTCGAAAGATACTCATCTTGAAACTTTGCCCCCCCGGGGGAAGTCCCTAGGGGGGGAAGCGATGCCCCCCATGCAGAAATTTTTTTTCCTAGTTACATACTACTATTATCAATAATTCATATTAATTTCACAATCACAAGTTTAAAACAACTCTTATTATGCCCATTTATACGAATTTTTGTCCTATGCTGCCATGTTAAAAATTAAGATAAAATGCTATCACAGCGCCACCTGTTGAGCTATTGATCCCCAAACATAATCAGCACCAGTTAATGTCGGGGACAAACTAAATACCAAGTTTGGTTAAATTTCGTTAAAAAAAAAAAAAAAATTGCGATTTTTTTTCAGTTTTATTTTGTTAAAATTAAAAAAAATCGATAACTTTGTTTTAAATTATCACAGATTTATGGTTCAACCATTCGATTTAAAGGTATTGACGAGACCTTTCGAAAGATACCCATCTTGAAACTTTGCCCCCCCCGGGTGGGAACTTCCCCCCCGGTGTGGGGGGGGGGGGAACCGATGCCCCCACATGCACAAAAATTTTTTCCTAGTTAACTACTACTATTATCAACCTGATCTTTCGAAAGATACCCATTGTGAAAATTTACCCCCCCTGGGGGGGGGGGGTATTTCCCCCCTAGGGGGGGGAAGCGATGCCCCCCATGCAGAAAATTTTTTTCCTAGTTACATACTACTATTATCAATAATTCATATTAATTTTACAATCACAAGTTTAAAACAACTCTAATTATGCACATTTATACGAATTTTTGTCCTATCCTGCCATGTTAAAAATTTAGATAAAATGCTATTACAGCGCCACCTGTTGAGCTATTGATCCCCAAACATAATCAGCACCAGTTTATGTCGGGGACCAACTAAATACCAAGTTTGGTTAAATTTCGTTAAAAAAAAAAAAAAAAAAAAAAATGCGATTTTTTTCTAAGTTTTTTTTTGTTAAAAGTAAAAAAAATCGATAACTTTGTTTTAAATTATCACAGATTTATGGTTCAACCATTCGTTTTAAAGGTATTGACGAGACCTTTCGAAAGATACCCATCTTGAAACTTTGCCCCCCCGGGTGGGTACTCCCCCCCGGTGGGGGGGGAGGAACTGATGCCCCCACATGCACAAAAATTTTTTACCAGTTAACTATTACTATTATCAACGAGACCTTTCGAAAGATACCCATCTTGAAAATTTACTTCCCCGGGGGGGTACTTCCCCCCCAGGGGGGGAACCGATGCCCTTACATGCACAAAATTTTTTTCCTAGTTAACTACTACTATTATCAATAATTCATATTAATTTTACAATCACAAGTGTAAAATAACTCTCTTTATGCCCATTTATACGGAATTTTGTCCTATTCTGCCATGTTAAAAATGTGCATAAAATGCGATCACAACGCCACCTATTAAGCGATTGATCCCAAAATCTAATCAGCACCAGTTTATGTCAGGGTGCAACTAAATACCAAGTTTGGTTAAATTTCATTCATTGGTTCGTGAGATACAGCGTCCACAAAAAAATGATACAGACAGACAGACAGACAGACAGACATTTTCTAAAAACTATTAATTCGTAATCTAGACATACCAAAACATGTAAATCCATCAAAAAACGGAGGTCGAAAATTTTCGCGAATCCAATACGTTCTCTATATTACATATAGAAGAAAGTAAAAAAATTTTTCAAAAGGCAATTAAAACTTAAAATTTTAAATATAGGGATATCGAATGAATAGTTTTGGAATTTTTCTAGAAAAAAAAAATACAATTTTTATGGAAAGAATTAATTTTATTCAGTAGATTATTATCATTTATTACTTTTTTTAATCATACTTGTGTGAACATTAAAATTTCTCGTTGACAAAATTTTTACTTCTCATAACTATAAAAATCTGGTGTGAAACAACCACACGACTTCCATTACCCACTATTACACGTATCATATGCATTTTTTTGAGATAATGTAATCGAAAAATATAAAAGTGACCTAAAGAAGTAGAAAGCTAAAATTTTTCCGGTATGAAAAAACTTATACACGCGTAAAGACATATAAAATGACGCTTACATATAGCGAGGTAAAATATAAGAAAAAAAAATGATAGAGTTATTTAAAACACCAATTTCCGAGATCTACCTAAACTTATGAGATACCTAAATAGGGTGACTGTTAGTTTTCCTCTAATAACCACGTGATACATAAGAAAGAAATGGATTTATATAACAATTTTCAAGAAAATCGTTAGAGCCTTTTTTGAGATACCAACTTTTATCCAAACTCAATTATTGACCGGAAAACAATAATTACATACAAAATGATATTTAAAAGTGAGTTAATATGGCGAGTTTGAAAAAATCTATACAGGCGTTTTTAAAGAAACGCGCTTGCGAGACCTGAAATTGAGCTATTTATACAGGACTCCTATCAATTTTCCTGATCTAACTAACTGTATCATTCGAAAGGACATCTAATAGAGTGTTTATATAGCAAATTTGAAAAAAATCGTTGGAGCCGTTTTTGAGATACGGACTTACGGTCCCACTTCCGGTTTCCGATGTCCTCCTCCTGACTTTTCAATTTCCACTAAAATTTGGAAAGTTCATCTGTGCATCAAACCTCTTTCAATTCTAATGTTTCGTAGTTCTATCTTTATTAGTTTCCAAGATATAATAGCCAGAAGATTCCACATACGCACGCACGCACACACACACACACACACACACATACACACTGACCAATTGCCAAAAACCACTTTTTTGGACTCAGGGGACCTTAAAACATGTAAATCAGGTGAAATCTCGATATCGAACTTCCCGACCGAATACAATACTTCCATTACCTACGGTAGTAGGGTAATGGAAGTAAAAATGATTTAAATGCGATTTCATATACAGAGTGGCCATAATTAAACTACAATGATTACCGTGCTCTGAAGTGTGATCTAATCGCAAGAATGACCCAAACATTTGTAGGAAGATTAAAAAAAGGCGGGGGTAAGAAGGATTCTGAAAAAAATAAAATAAAGTTCCAAAAAATTCCGCAAGGGTAATTTGTGGCGCTGTTTATCTAATTAAAGTTTCTATTGCAATTTATAATTTAAAACTGATGACTGCATACTTTTTTTAAGCACTATAAGCAGGATTTTTAAGCAGAAATATCTCAGTTTGGAAAATTTGACACCAAAACAATAATTACACTACCCTATGTGAATAAGAAAAAGTAAAAATATGAGGTAACTGTGGCAATAAAGCACATTTTAAGGGCATTTTCCGGCTATTTTATATTTTTTTATTCATATATTCTAGATTTTTTTTTTTTTTTTAAGGACAAATTTACGAAATTGAGTGTTTGTTTGTGTGTGTAATTGTGTTTCTTTTGAATAATGTAGTACGTCAAGAATTTCAGAACAGCGAATTTTTTCGTCCAATAAATTGTTTAATACTATGAACATAATTTTTACTTCCATTTACTATGTAAAATAAATATTGTGAGATCACAATAAACGAAGCATCTAAAGGTATTTTATATAATTTAAAATAACACTGCTCTGCAAAAAAAAAAAAAAAAAAATCGAGATCTGATACCATTCATGCTGATTCTTATGTAAAATTACCTCCTGAATCCGAATATGACTCCCATTTTGCCCAGTCACCGACCGTTTTCTAGAAACACCACCCCTCCCTCAATTTCTTCCCCTGCTCGATAATTTTATGACCATGAATTTGATTTGAAAAATGAAAAAAATTAATTTAACACCTAAAAACAAAAAACATAAATTTTAAAAAATAACATTAATAACAGATTAAAAATATATAAGATATGTAAAGCATAATTTCAGTGGCAAATCCCCCCCCCCCCAAAAAAAAAAAAAAAAAAAAAAAAAAATTATCCTTGTCGCAAATGGCCATATTTTAGAATATTCCAACTCTGTAGCCCCTCAGAAGATATTTAACGGTTAAAATAATCCTTCCCTCTCCTAAAAATCAAATTTATAGCCACAAAATCCCCGAAAAATGATAAAAATAGGGGACCATTCCTAAAATACGGTGGGTGATTGAGCTAAATGGGTGTCATATTCGAATTCAGGAGGTTATTTTACATGAGAATATGCTGAAATGGTGTCAAAGGCAATTTTCATGCCGAGCAGTGCAATTAAATACTGACACTAAAATTTTATACTTGGAACTGTTATGTCATTTAATTATCTCTCTCTTTCTCTCATATTTTTATTTTATTTTAATTAATTGATTATTTATTTATTTAGTACTTTTTGCTTTAGCTGTTTTAGAGACATTTACAATAACTTAAAATTTCTAATCACTGCAACGAACTTCTTCATCTGCGATAGTTCAAAAATAATTAACTGCAGAAAGTTGAAATTTAGTATTTTAAATTTGTTTAACAATTAGATATACACCTCCTCTTTTTGATCACTAGATGACCGACCTTTTTTATTTTTTATTTTATTTAATTTTTTTTTTAGTTATTAAAAAGTGTACATATAGTTAGGCTCACAAAGAAGTCAACTGATGTCCACGTCGGAAATTTAAATTTGCTAAAAAGACATGCAATAAATGTATTATATCAATCATAAAATAAAAGAAATAATTTTTTAACGTATTACTCGGTTTAATGGCACTTGATAATTTTAATAGTTATCTAATTTTTTGCAACGGCGGTAAAATCTACTTAACATACGAGATATGCCGGATAAATAATTTTTTAAAATTGCATGAATAAGAATAAAAATTCAGTTTAAACTTTTAAAAAAAATTTTAAATTAATTTTAAATTTATATTTTCTTTGCCATAACATAAAAAGAAATATTTAATACTTGTTTAAACTTAAAACTTTTTTCAGTATTATTATTATTATGAAAACCAACCTTTTATATATTTTACTCTAATTCATTAGCAGACTTCAAAGTTTTTATTTACCTTCTAAACTTTTTTTACAGCTGTCCGAAAACTTTACTTTGTTACACATGACTAAATACATTGTTAAACTGACATGAATAAAGAAAAAATACTAAAAATAAGACTTAAATAAATATCAAATTCATTTCACCGTACTTCCTCAAGTATTTATTCTTTAATCCAAAGTTCAGAAACATTTTTCTTCAAACATTTACATTGTACAAAAGTTTTTAAAAGGTACATAAGTTTTCAATACCTTATAAGTACGAAAAAAAAAAATGTTTTCAAAAAGCAATTAAGACTTAAAATTTTAAATATAGGGATATCAAATGAATAGTTTCGGAATTTTTCTAGAAAATAAATATAATTTTTCTGGAAAGAATTAATTTTATCAGGCCGATTTTTCATCGACTTGTCATTATTTATTAGTTCCCCGTCATATGTACTGTAGGTATAGGAAACTTAGGTAATCATGAAGATTTTCGACCTCGGTTTTTTGATATTTCTACACGTTTTCCGGTGTAAGGAATCCGAAAAAAGCAAAGTCGGTATAGTGTCTGTAGAGTGTCAGTTGTTTAGTGGGTTAGTGTGTTAGTCTGTTAATTAGACTGTGTGCACGATATCTCAAGAACAAATGATCGCGGGGTGGTAGTATTAATTTTTGAGTATTACTTAGGATACTGGCAAGAAGCCTGTTTATTTGCAATGTTCTATTTTATAAACTTCGTAAATTATTCGAAATTTAAGATTTTTCTTAACATGAAAAAATAGAGCAAAATTTTGCTCGAATGTCGATTAAAAAGAATATTTTTACTACAAAGATGTTAGATCACCTTTGAAATATGAGTTATGTTGCTTGTATTACTTGCGTAAACGGCAACGTTGCTGCCACTTTGTTTGCAGCACTCGTCCCTACTTTGTTTGTCTGATGAAGGGTCATGTCTTCTTTCGACCCGAAACAGTTGTTACGAATTCATGCAATTTATGGTGTTTATTCAAAGTTTTGTACTCATTACTTAAAACGCCAGTTCTGTGATGCTACTTACTTTCTCTTGCCCATGTAAATGTATTGTTTTTATGTCAAATTTTCGAAATCCAGTTTTTGTTATATTTACACGTTTTGAGGTTCCCTGAATCCAAAAATCATGTTTTTAGTGGTTGATCTCTGTGTGTGTGTCTGTTATCAGCATACCTCAAGAACAAATAATAGCAGAAATTCCAAACTTGGTATTTTAAATGTGTATCATATAGGGATGTTACATTAAACTTTTCGTTGAGATCAAGCAAATAGTTCGTGTACAGGAACACCCAAGAGAATTCAAATACATTACGTCTATGGGGAGAAATTGAAGGTAAGTAGAGTTTAACATATATAGACTGCACTAAAGCAAATGAAACGAATATAGATATTTTAAATGTGTAAAAACATGTTTCATGTAGAATAGGATACTGAAATCATTCACTATTAGTTTACAGGGCTACACAAAACAACTAGATTATAGTGCGACAATACTGGAAAATTGATTGGAAGTGTATTTCAGGTTGTGCCGTGTGTTATGAATGTAGGATTATATTTATGTACACCATGTGGTGTGTACATAACCTTCAGAAGATATACAGGGCTGCCAATATTTAAACCATAACATTCTTTTTTTGTTGTTAGTGGAAGTGCTTTACTATAATATTTTACCATATCCAGGAAAACTGTTCAGAATTTGAAATTAATTCCTCATGGCCATATGGTTAATAATTTATTTTTTTAACTTAAATATTCATTCCTTGCTTTTTTGTATATTTACACGTTTTGATGCTTCCTGAATGAAATGAAATTTTTAACGCTTGATCTTTGTCTTAGACTAATTTAAAAAGAAATAATTTTAGGCGATCCAAATGTTGTATTTTGAAGTTAATACATTTGTTACTAGAAAAGTTTGATCGAGATTGATAAGTTTCAAGGAATATTGCGTGTGAAAGTTATCTAAATAATTTTAAATAAACTTTAAATTTAATAACAGATTTGAATTCTATATAAATGTAGGTACAACAATCAAAAGGGGAGTTGATACAGAATAATTTGTCACACAGAATAATTTGTCAAATAAATCTGTTCCGAAGCCTAATTTGAACTGTTTTAACATAAGTTTACATAACAGTACTCATTATCTTACCACTTAATCTCCAATCTGCATTTATAGTAAAAAATTTCAGGGTAAGAGGAAGTCGCGTGAGGGACACACCAACTTATTTTATTCTTGACGTTGTGCTTAGGAGAAGTGTGCTGTGAGTCACCTGAAACTAAGGTTTTGAGCAATTTCAGTGGAATTTCTTTTTTCAGTTTTTAATTACAACGTGATAGAAAATATGGTGCTCCTTCCGGGCAGGATCAAAATTGTGATGGCATGTCCCCGGATCATCCTTGTGGGTGTGTTACAGACCGACAATTGCCCATAGCATAGTGCGAAGAAAAATCTATGCTTACACTAAAAAATTATGATTCAAATATTTTTTTGATAATTCATTTAAATAGTGTCACCTGCGACTCGACGAAGCGGGATAACCCTGCCAGTCTATTTTATAAAATCACATACAGGATTATTTTGAATAAAACAGATTTTTTTAAATATAACAATATCAATGAAATAGATAACATTTGAAACAAAATAATCTGGTGTGTCACTCACACGACTTTCTCTTACCCTGAAATTTATTACTATAAATACAGGTTGCAGATTAAAAGGTAAGATAACGAGTACTGTTATATAAACCTGTGTTAAACAATTCATATTAGGCTTCTAAAGAGTTATATATGATAATTAGTTCTGTGTGAGGGGGCTTCCGCCCCCCTCAACCCCTCGTTTCATTAATGCACCTACATTTATATAGAATTTAATTCGGTTATTAAAAAATAATTCTGTTTTTAAAAAATAACTTATTAAAATATTATTAAAAAAAATTATCTTTTATGATAATGCAGAAGATTTCCATATTAGAGAAGTAGTATAACACCAAATATCCAAAAAAAGTTCATTGTATTCTCAATATTAAAAAAAAAAAAAAAAAAATACGATTTTTTTTTTTCTAATTTTTTTTTCGTTAAAAGCAAAAAAAATCGATAACTTTGTTTTAAATTATCGCAGATCGATGGTTCAACCATTCGTTTTAAAGGTATTAGCGAGCTCTTTTGAAAGATACCCATCATGAAAATTTACTCCCCTCGGGGGGGAGGCAAGGCTCCTACATACACAATTTTTTTTTTTCAGTTAACTATCTCTATTACAAAAAATATATATTCGTTTCATTTGGTTTAGTACAATCTATAGACGTTAAACTCTACTTACCTGCAATTTCCCCCATACACGTAATGTATTAAAATTCTCTTGATTGTCCCTGTACACGAACCATTTGCTTGATCTTAACGCAAAGCTTACTGTAGCATCCCTATATGATACACATTTAGAATACCAAGTTTGAACTTTCTGCCATAATTTGTTTTGAGATATGCTGATAACAGACAGACACACACACAGACACACACACACAGACACACAGACATACACACAGACCATTTGCTAAAAACATGATTTTCGTATTCAGGGGACCTCAAAACGTGTAAATATAACAAAATCTCGCGTTCGAAAATTTGACCCAAAAACAATACTTTCTCTACTTTATGGGTAAGAGAAAGTAAAAAGGTTTGTTACAAAATTTTGAATTTCTATAAATAGTTGCTTAAAATGTTACATTTATATACGTCATTATGGCTTACCAATTCTCTCTTATATAAAAACAAAGTAACTAAAATATATATAAGTTTTATTGTTGTTCCTCAAATCTATTATTTTATTAGTAGTAGTAGTATTTATTACATCTTTAACTTGAAAAATACAGATAGCAGTGCATTTGATCGCTTTCTATTGTAAATAACTTTTGCAACAATGATTTCGGATACAATAATAATATATCCTAAGTTAATAAGTTTAATTTGCGTGTCTGGTGCACTTATTATAAAAATCACGTAAGTTCGTACAATGTAACAATAAAAAGCAGAATCTGCTCTTGAAACTAGTTGTAGAGAAACCACTCATTTGATACTGATCATTATAAGTACAGCTCAAAGGATAAATTGAGCACGAGAGGGGAATTTTCTGCGTTATTAGTTTTGTTTCTGTGAAGGGATGGTCCCCGATAATAACATATCTAAAGAAGAAATAAATGTCTACAGCAATAAGTTGAGAAATAAATGACTTCTATTTTTACCGATAAGGATTACCAAGAAAATGAACAATAAATGCAGAAAATAAAGTTGGAATTAGTTCAGACATAATGTAAAAGACGGTATTAGATTTGTGAAATTTTTGATTTTCGGTTTTTGATGAATTTATAGATTTTGAGATATCCGAACCATTTCGTTATCATTTTTTAGAAAATGTGTATCTATCTATGTATCTCAGTGTAGGAGTGTTACTAAAATTTTTCAAGCGTTTTAACTTAAGAAAAAACGAACAGACTACACAATTTTATATTTACTTGGGCCTTGATATAAAAGAGCTGATTAGATTTTGGCATATATCTTTCAGCAGATGACATTGCTATAATTTTTCCCATGTACTCAAAGACTATATTTCACTATCTACCGTTTTTAAGTGCACATAATTTGATATATGAGATATCCATTGTGAAAAACTATGCTGATTCAATTTTGTTAAAAATCTGCAAATAGATGGCGCTGCTAAACTGAACTTTTTGATGAGTATAGGAAGATTCTATCTCAGCTTTGATAACTTATTATAAGTTCACCAAACTAGATAGGTGAGATGACCTATAATAGATATCGTGCTGATTTAATTTTGGTACATGTCGATCGACAAATGATACTGCTATGACACACTGCGAATTTCAGCCGACAGGTGGCGCTACTGTATCGAATGATATAAAAGAAAGTTTTATTATGTCCACAGGACATTAATTATCATTATTGTTGTTATAATAATTATTATTATTATCATTATTCTCGAATCGCAATCTTTAATTGTATAATATAACAGGAATGCATTAGATTCATTACCGATGAAAATAACTTTTGCTAACAATGATTTCGGATACAATAATGACATATACTAAATTAATAAGTTTAATTTGAGTGTCTTGTGTACTTGTTATAAAACTCACATAACTTTGTACAATGTAACAATAAAAAGCAGAATCTGCTCTTGAAACTAGTTGTAGAGAAAACACTCATTTGATACTGATCATTATAAGTACAGCTCAAAGGATAAATTGAGCACGAGAGAGGATTTTCCGCGTTATTAGTTTTGTTTCTATGAAGGGAAGGATCTCGATATACATAAGAAATGACTTCTACAATAATTTGAGGAATAAATAATTTCCGTTTACATCGATAAAAATTGTCATGAAAATGAACAATAAATACGAAAAATAAAGTTAAAATCACTTGATTCATAATGTAAAAGGCAGTATTAGATTCATAAAGATTTTTATTTTCGACTTTCAATGGATTTACACATTTTGAGATGTTCTGAACACGACTTAAACAGTTTTTAAAAAAATGTTTATCGGTCTGGTTGTCTCAGTATATGTATGTCTTATTAAAATTTTGTGGACGATTTAACTTAAGAATTCTACACAACTTTATATTTAGTAGGATCATGATATAAATTGGTACTGATTAGAATTTTGCATATATGGTAGCATCGATAAGCTGCGATTTCTTCCATTTACAAGAAGACTATATCTCATTTTTAATTGATTCTGAGTGTGCATAACATGATATACAGGGTGTTTATAAAGTCCCGGACCCATTTTGATGTTTAATAACTCATAAAATAATGAAGATATAAACAAACTTATGGCATTTATTGATGGAATAACTCATATATTTTCTTTTCTTCTTTTCAGGTTTGAATAGCTTTACTTTTGTAAATATCGTCTGTGCGTGTGGTTAATTTCAGATAATTTCATTTTCCAGTCTAAATATCTGTACTTTTCTAAATATCGTCTATTAGGCGGGGATTTCATTCTGTCACTGTGTCAAGCGTTTTTTTTTTTTTTTTTTTTTTTTTTTTTTTTTTTCAAATTCATTTCTTTTAACATGATAACTATGTTAAGAGAAATATGAAATATGAATTTTAGAAATTTATGAATTCATGCTTGCCGCTACCTGGCGTGAAATTGACTATCGACTTGATATTCTCCGTGCGACGAAGGGGGCACAGGTGGAAGCTCATTGACAAGGGTCATGAAACTTTTTGAGTCTATCTAACCATTTATGTTATTAATTTTAATCTATCTTTATTATTTTATGAGTTATTAAACATCAAAATGGGTCCGGGACTTCATAAACACCCTGTATAAAAAATCCATTAGGAGAAGCTATTCTGATTCAAATCTGGTAAACATTTGTGGACAGATGGCGCTACGTTCCAGATTTTCACGTGTATGGAAAGGTAACAGAAGACTGTATCTCAGCTTCTATTGCGTATAAGTTCACCAAACTTGATATGTAAGATGACCACTAAGAGAAATCGTGCTGATTTAATTTTGGTGTATGTCCATCAACAGATGACTTGCCTGGCACTCAATGGGCATTTTAACGGTAGGTGGTGCTGATATATCGAATGATATAAAAGAAAGTTGTATGAAGACCCCAGGATACTCATTATGGATATTATTATTATTATTTATTTTATTTTTATTTATTTATTTATTTCGAATTGCAGACTTTATCCGTGTAATATAATAGAAATGCATTACATCGATTCCCGATGTAAAAACGTTTCCTAACAATGATTTCAGATACAATAATAGTATATCCTAAGTTAATATGTTTAATTTGCGTGTCTTATATACTTATTATGAAAATCAGGTAACTTCGTACAACGTAACAAGAAAAAGGAGAATCTGCCCCTAAAACTATAGTTGTAGAGAAGCCACTCATTTGATACTAATCATCATAAGTAGAGTTCAAAGGATAAATTGAGCACGAGACGGGATTTCCCGCGTTATTAGTTTTGTTTCTATGAAGGAATGGACCTCCGATAATAAGATATCTAAAGAAGAAATGTCTGTTACAATAACTTGAGAAAAAAATGACTTCCAATTATATCATAAGGATTACCAAGAAAATCAACAACAAATATGGACATAAAGTTGGAATTAGATCTGTAGTAAAGTAAAAAATTTGCTTGTTTTTGCAAGTTTTTTTCTTCTTTTTATGTGAGTAGTAAGTCAATGTAAATTAGAACGAATATATTGTATCCATCAGAAAACTCTCTGTTATATTTTCTTACACAAATTTATGCTGTACAATATGCTGACCAGTTGTCCTCATTTTCTGAGGACAGTCCGTTTTTGTGAGCCGTTTTTCTAAATTTTAAAATTTTTTACAGGAAAGTTATTCATTATAATTATCAGCGTTTTAGACCCCTTTTACAAAGAATATAAAGTTATATTCCTTACTAGGCAATTGTAATAATTATAAACGCTTTTAATTTATAAAGGCACTCTAATCTGGTCACCATACTGAACAAACTATTTATTAAAATTAATTTTCATGATGAATGCAGACGATTTTCATCTCAGAGAATTTTAATGCTAAATCTCAAAATAAAGTAGATTTTATAGCCTGTAAATGACATCTATAAAAATGCTTCCCCCACCTTTCTTTTTTTTTTTTTTTTTCTTTCTTTTTTTTTTTTTTTGTGTGTGTGAAAAGAAATGAGTAATTTTGGTTTAAATTATCACAGATCTATGTTTCAACGATCCGTTTTAAAGGTATTGACGAGTTCTTTTAAGAGATACTCATATTGAAAATTTATATCTCTGAGAATATTTCCACCCTCCCCCTCCCCCCAGAGAAAAGAAGCCTTCTACAGAATCAAAATTTTTTCCTGGTTAACTATTACAGTTATATATGTGTGTGTGTGTTTTTATAAGAAAATATATTTTACAATTAAAAAAAATTTATTTAGTTAACTATTTAAAAGTATTTCTAAACCAATGCTCTGAATCAGCATTTTTCTGATTTTTTTATGACATTATTATGTTCAAAATTAAACAGTATAATCTAAAAATTAATAAAAACCTAACAATCAAATACCCAAGTTATTTTTAATTTTTCAAACCAAAATTTTAATAAAATTAATATTACTTCTATCATACTGCGTTGAAAGAAAAAAAAAAAAATCGTACTCCGATACCATTCCTGCTGATTCTTGTGTAAAACGACCTCCTGAATACGAATATGACCTCCATTTTTACCAAGCATCCCCACCTCCTCCCCCAATTTTTGTCACTGTTCGTGTTAGCAAATGTCTAGCTAGTAGAGAAGTTAGTTAAAATTCGATTACAAGATTTGTACCGGACAAACAAACAAACATACATACATACAAACAAACAAACAAGAATCGAGGTTAATAAAAACATAGTAAAATAAATCAACTTTCTAGTAATTTCCTTATAATTCAATTTAATGGTAGTAAAATTTGTACTGATATATATGATAAAAGACAAGATTTTGGTTTTAAGGTAAATTTGTTTACTCATTTCAATCATTACTCCATCTTTCTGTATATAGAAATATCATATTCAATCACTTGTTTCGAATAAATAATTTATACTCAGAAAAATACAAGAACAAAAATATTAATAAACTTACCTACTAGTAATGATCTTTTCAATGAACACAAAGATCAAATTAAATTTCCTAATAATTTTAATGCTGAAAATTTTTAAACTCTTCTTATTTCCATAATATATAATAAATATATCTTACATAATAATATTATCTATTTTCAAAAAGGGAGAATCCAACAAGGCGGATGCAGCTCCAGTATTTTGGCTTATCTCTATCTTTATTATTATCAGTGCAAGTTTAGTCATGCCAATATTTTATTTTACCGTTATATTAATGATATAATTATTTTCTACACTAATGATAAGTCACCTGATTCCTTTACATTAGATTATCCTTCTAATTTAATTTCAATAATTCTGATTACCTATAAACTTACCTACTAGTAATACGGGATTCCCAAAAAATTTTATTTATTCATTAATATATCAAGAAATGTTTCTGTCATTAAAGAATACACTGGTATGTGTATCACAAAAAAATAATAAAACAATAAGAGACAATAAAAAAAAGTGGAGGATGGTTGAGCAGATGTTTGATTAAGGAGGTAGGGTGGTGTTGTTTGTCTGGATGATTGGGTGGGATGCTGAATTAATGATTATAGTAAAGAAAATGGAAGCTTTGTTGTATTTACTTTAATTAACACTTTATTTATTGACTGTAAGCTAAATTTCTACCTTTAACTTAGAAAGCTTTGTGAATTTATTTCTGGTGAAACACTGTTTATTCTAATTGCAGGTTAAATATTTTTTATGATCCTTTTTTTTTCTCTTCAGTGAACGCATTTTTTTTTCTTTGTGTGTGTGTGTGTGTGTGTATTTTGTGTAATATTGCTTGCTAAAACCTTGCATTTTTTATCTAAATGTTCGGGTGGGGACTCCTGAGGCATTACCTTTATATTCTGAGCAATTTCTTTTATTTTATTTGTTATTCAATTATTTTATTTTTTTATTCTATTTATTATTTAATTATTTGTATCCTGTTCCATAAATACAGTTTTTCTTTTCCTTTTTCTTTTCTTTCTCTTTTTTTTTTTTTTTTTTTTTCGTTTTGTTATTATCAGCTCAAATAGAAAACTTTTAAACTCCTTCTATTTATGTTCCTATATGTTTTGTGTTTTCATTTAAAGTTTTTTTTTTTTTTGGGGGGGGGGGGTTGTTGTGGCAAATTGTTCATATGTTTATTTTTCGTACTCATTCTTATTGTTATCATAATATATATACATATGTTTACATTTCACATTAAAAATAATAATTTTTTTATGTAACTATATACAAAATCTTGTCCTACATTGCCATATTAAAAATTATGAAAAAAAAAAAAAAAAAATGGGATGACAGCGCCAGTTGTTGAGTGATGATCCGCAAATATAATTAGGATCAATTGAAGTCAAAATCAAAATAAATATCAAATTTGGTCAAATTCTGTTCAATAATTCGTAAGATACAGCATTCACAAAATTTTATTAACACACAGTTTTCTAAAAATGATCAAATCTGATTTAGGACATCCCAAAACATGCAAATCTAAGGAAAACCGCAGGTCGAAAATTTCATGAATACAATACTTTTTTCGTATATATGCAGAAAAAAGTGATGGATATTAAAACAAATATATGTATATATATATCATCTTTAATAAAATGGATTTTTTTTTTTTTTTTTTAATGCTTAATTTTAAAGTTTTTTTTTTTTTTTTTTAATCTTTAATGAAAGGCATTTTTTTTTCTCTTGTTTAGGTTTGAAGATTAGTTGTATAAATGATTGAATCCTTTCCGAGAAAGATTTTTTTCTTTTCTTAAGAAAATACATTCGGCAAAGAGAAAAGAAAGAGACTTATAACTCTAGTTCTAATTTATACAAGGAAAAAAGACATTGTTTTAATTCATGCAAAAAAGCCGTTTGTAAGTTTTTTTTTTTCCTTTCTTCTTCTTTAGATTTTTTTTCCGCACTTTTAAAAGATCAAATGTAACTTTTTAAAGTTCAAAATCAACAGTATTATTCTGTTAATTCGTGCGGAAAAAAAAAAAAAAAATATTTATTTTTATTTTATTTTATTTATTTATTTATTTTTTTTATTTATTTATTTATTTATTTTTTTCGTTTCAACTGAACCAGCATGACTCACTCTCATTCTATAATTAATAAAATATTATTTTATTGTTTAATGTACAAGTATAAAAAACAATAATAAATAAATAACAGAATGTTTCCCCTTTAAACCATTGGTTGTCAAGTTATTGACAAATTAATATGAATTGTTAAATGAATTAATAAATCGCAAACGTGAATAAATGTGTATAAATTTTCAATATATGCATTTTACGCAAAAATATTAAGTCGGAAACTTTAAAACATTATTCGATTGAAAAAGAAAATATATTTCCGTTTACTATTTCCTGTCAGTAGAGAGCTATTTTTACTCATTTTCT
>CAWVNO010000284.1:27200-100200 GCA_963930645.1 Salticus scenicus
AAAATATTCTATATATATTCCTTATAATGCTCTATACATAAATATGTGTCAGTATCTATATAGATTATTAATATAACGTAAGTTATACATAAACTATAAATATACTTATTTTAATTCGCTATATAAATATGTACCAATATATTTCCTGCTGCTTCATATGTGTACCAATTTATAACCATGTTAGGATATAATTAATAATCTCCGAATAGACATTTTTATTCCTATAGAGGTATATATAATCTTTACACAATATTCTTACGTGTGAATGAATCTGTATAAATTAACATTATAGACATTATGAGCGAATAATGTAAAAATGGAAGCTTTAATCATAGATTACTAATCACTTAGGCTAAACATGATAATTATAAATGTGATAAACATCATAATTATCCATTTCCTGCCATTTCAATTATAGCAGTTTTTAAATATGTCAAAATGTATTCTCACATATTTATGTATATTCCATGACCTATATGTAAAGTACCATGACCTATATACCTGTGCTATATTATGTATGTGCCATGACCTATATACAAAAATAGATCTGCATATAAAGATAGATATAGATGATATCTTCTTAATAATAAAAACCCAAATTTCCCGAAACTACGGCTGAAAATGGTGTCATAGCTAAAACAACAAACAGTAAAATTGTATCAATAGTTTCTATTGTGTATTTAAACTAAATAAAATAATTAAAAAGGATAATTTAACAGAAAACAGTTAAATCACAATTGCAACAATATATTGAGATAAAGAAAATAAATTTTTATTCCTGGTTTATAAGATTTTTGAAGATTCGTTCATTGATTCTCAATAAATAAAACAAAACGATTTCTGTATTTAGAGTAAGCTCGTTTCGTTTCTATGCGGAATTCTAATAAGTGAAGGAAAAATAACAACAATAAACTAAATATGTAGAATTCAACTACGTCACGACAAATTAATACTATAAAAAAGTAAATAAATAGACATATGGTTTAGAAACCTGGAATTACGAGATTCCAATGTCATTTTTAATTTTTTGAACACACATGGACTTCAAAACATATAAATATTATGATGTAAAATTTGAACCCGTTTGTTTTTAATATCATGAAAACCAATAGTTAGTCATTTGAACCGGCAAAGAGAAATAAATTTGGATGTACATGCATAAAAATCGAATACTAGGCGCGCGCCAGACCAACTAGTATAAAACATTTTCATCTCTTTGTGTAAAACTAGTGAATAAAACTTACTTTTCTTCATATTTTATATCCAGCAATAATTAATTCAATCGCTGAGAAAGAAAAAAAAACCGCTTTCATCTAGAACGAATAAGTGGTCAGTTTCTAAATCCTTAAACTAGAAATATAGATTTCTGAGCTATGCGTATAAGACACGTCAGTAAACTGAATAGACGAAATGATCGAGAATTTCTAGTCTACACATTTCTAGATGGTGAAACAATATTCTGAACATTCTGAATCCCTTGTACTGCGAGAAATTCTCGCTTGATTTTCTAGAATTAGGTCAGATACCAAGATTATAGTTGCTAAAAGTGCTCACATTTATTTGCAGAGATTTTCAAATAAGTTTGACCGCGATAATATAGGCAAACGCTCTAGAATTCTAATTGGGGTTCCTAGAACTCGCTTTCAAAATAAACTAGAATTTATAAGAATGACATGGAACTATTTTTACTAGAGCCACAATCTAGAGTCTAGATATCAGTTACAGAATTTTTTCTCAGTGATGTTTCTATTATTTCATTTTTTTAGTTGTCTTGTATTCATTTTCTTATATGTTTATTCCTCATTCAAATGGCAATTAATGGTTATTTGTGGTGATATGTCGAGTGTACTTTTTTAGCAGATTCTTTTAATCATGTTTTCATCTAACCAATTTAATGTTTCTTTGTTACTGTAAGTTCATTTTCTCTTTTGATTTGTGGTTAGTAAAGGGTTAGGGCATGAAACAAAGAGAATTTTATCTTATGCTCTCTTTGTAACAGAAAATTATTTACTTTGCATGTTTAGATTTCCTATCATGCCCTTGATAACGTTAGGAATCAAGCATGCTTTCATGCATTTCCAATTACCTTGATTTATTTCATTTTTAATTAGATTCATTGTAGCTTTGCATTTGATCATATCAATTGTTTAACTTGAAACTTTCTTAAATTTAAATATTTCAAATATTTTAATATGTATTTATTATATATATATGTATGTATGTGTGTGTGTGTATTAGGGTGTCTTTTAAATGAGTTGGAAATTTTGTTTATTCTTTTCTTACTTCTTTTTTTTTTCTTTTTGAAACCCGATACCCATACCCTCTAATTTTTTCTATTTGACCCTAAACACTTTTCAGCAAAATATCAGCTCTCTGGGATAATGTTAGCAATGCCGAATTGACGGGAAAATCCTAATATCAGGATTCATCAATTCGGAACGTGTTTATATTATCCCAGAGAGCTAATATTTTGATGAAAAGTGTTTAGGGTCAACAGAAAAAATTAGAGGGTATGGGTATCGGATTTCAAAAAAGAAAAAAAAAAAATCCCTCCTCATTTAAGGGGCACCCTAATATATATGCATGATGGGTGGCGTTGTTTAGTTTGATTGGTTGGTTGGGTTGCTGAAACTATATTAAAAAAAAAAAAAAAAAAAAAAAAAAAAAAAGAGGGAAATTGCATTTGCTGTGTATATCATTATTATCATTATTAATATTTTCTTTGTTTCTTTCCTGTTATCATGCTGCTTGGTTACGTATGATCCTATATTTCTTTCAAATATCTGTTTAGTATTTTATTATTATAATCTGTCATCATTAAATATAGCTGTACAGAGTAAATGATGTTTTAAAATATAGTATGGCTATTCGATTTAGTTTAAATAAAATTGAATTATAAATATCAATAATCGTTTTAATCGACTGGTTTAGTTCATATAATGTTGGTTTATAAATATTAATATTATATATATATATATATATATATATATATATATTACCTAAGAATTTAAAAAAAAAAATGTCTTGTAAGAGTTAAGTTATGTTTATCTCTCTCCTCACATTTTTACATTTTTCTATATTAAACAGGAGAAAATGCTGGATTCGTAAAGAATTTCGACTTTTTTTTTTTTTTTTTTTTTTATGGATCCACACGGTTTTAAAGATTCAGAACATAAATTAATCATCTTAAAAAAATATCTACCTTTATGATTTGCATGTGTGAGTGATGAAAATATTATTTCGGCTCTAGCTTAAGAACTAACGCACATGATTGCAGACATAGTTATATGTAGCTGCACCTTGACATAAATTAGTGGATATCGACTCTTCGATGAAAATCGCCCAACAGGTAGAAAATTACGTTTTTTCATAAAATTTTATATGGTAGTATAGGACAAATTTTCGTATAGATGTTCTCACAATGAGAACTATCCTTAACCATTCATTGTAAAATTAATCAGAAATAATTTTAAATAGTAATAGTCAACTAGGGGGGGGGGGGTAATTGTAATATGTAGTGGCATCATTTACCCCTTGGGGGGAAGTGCGGGGAGTGTAAATTTTCAATACACGTTTATTCAATAGGACTCGTCGATACCTTTAAACGAATGGTTTAACCATAGATTTGTGATGATTTAAAACAAAGTTATTTTTTTTAATAGAAAAACAGAAAATTCCTAAAAAAAATAAAAATATAAATATAAAAATAAAAGTTTTCCACGGTGTCGTTCTTATGGCACAAAATTGACTTTCTTACTAGATTTATAGTTACTTCTCTGGGATAAAAAAAATCATCTGCATTCATCTACTGCTCTTTTTTTTTTTTTTTTTTTTTTAACACAGAGTATTAGAAATTCTATAGAACATTGAATTTAAAAACATAAATAATTTTATTTTTCAAGGCGGATTACATTGTATGCGATGACAATCGTCATCTGCAAAAAAATAGTTATTCTACACAATTCTGACTTACTTAGATGTTTGTCAAAATAAGCCGATTATACAGAAAAATGACTTAAATATAAACAGACACATTAAAGATTATAAGTAAATTTTACTGAAAACAGACGTATAAAAGGCATTTAAAAATTGTTTTTTATCCTATTTACTTAAGACGATAACAATTAGAAAAAAGAAAAAATTAGAGATAAGGACTTAAAGGTATATTTTTGGGGTTTCGAGATTGATATTTTAGATAATATCTTTAAAACAAAAATATATTATATAAAAAGAGTGAGCTTAATTTTAATATAGTAAAATTAACTATTTGTTTTTTCAATATCTGCAATTTTAAGATGTAATCCTTTTAACTCTTTCATTCCCAATTTTATTCATCCATAAAAACAATAAATCTTATATTTAATCATAAACAAAACTCCAGAAATTTGGGAAAATACACCTTTTTTTTTTTCTTTTAAATTTAGGGTAGATGCTCCAGTGATTGGCATGCTCCAGTAATTGACATCTATCCCGAAATAATTAATAAATAAGAGAAATAATAAAATAATATGTTTTACATATAAGAATTTTAACATTTTATGTCAAACACTGGAGCATAGGGTGCTAATAACTGGTAAAATGAAAAACTAGCAGTGTCATACACTGGAACATAGGGGTCCAATTACTGATAAAATGAAAAACTGGTAGTGTCAATTATTGGAACATTGAGTGGGTGTCAAATAAAAATTCCTTAAAAAAAATTGTTATCAAATGTATATATTTTAACATATATGTGGTTCTAGATGTCTCTCATACCATATGTACTAACTTAAGATTTCTAAAAATATTTTCTGATGACTAGAACATTAAAAACATCAGAGATTGCTCTAAAAGTGTCAATCACTGGTGCACTTACCCTACTTGAATATAGAAATTAAAATTCTATGCATAAAAACCAAATATTTGCTAAGCTAAAATGATACATGAGGAAAACTTGTTTAAATTTTACATCCTGAAACTGGCTTTATTATTTTCACAAACACATATACCATTGGCATTTATACATCATTACACCGGCCAACGATTCAGCACCAGGTTGCTAAACATGCATAAACAGGAGCAGTGTAAACCAATTTCCTAAAACGGTGCATTGATTTAACATCGAGTTGTGAAACATGCATAAAGAAAAGTGATGTAAATCTAACGGTGTATTCATTCAACACAGTGTCTCAGATTGTAGTGAGAGGAGAGTGAATCAAACTGGCAAGAGTTAAGATTACATCGACAGTGGAATAGGAGCCGATTCTGGGACCAACTTTTTCACCAAAATATTGAAAAAAAAAAAAAAAAAAAAAAAAAAAAAAAAACATAGTCGCCAGTTAAAATCTATCGTTCGCCAATGGCGACAAGACCACCGTATTTCACGAGCCCTGGTCATAAATATAATTAAAATATATGTGTATATATGAATACTTTTTTTGTAACTAACAAAGCAACTAAGAGGTATTTATTTATATTTAATACAACTACTGATGTCATTTGAACATTTCAATAAATAAAAATATCAAAATTTTGGGGGAAAAATACGTATTACAATTAATTAAAATACAAATTATAAACATTAAAAAATATAATAAAAAAATATTTTAAACAGTTAGTTCGCTTAAATTGCCTAAAAAAGTTAAAAGGATTCAGATATTATTATCAGAAAAGAATAATACATAATTTCATTCATCAATAGGCATAATGAAACCATCTAAAATATATTTTTTTTAGTAGAAAAATGTATATTAATAATAATATTGTTCATTTTGAATCAGTAGGAGTTTTAGATCATAAGAAAGGAAATCCTAAATATGTTATTATTCCAACTGGCGTCACGGGGAATGAAAGGGCTAATCAAGGTAAAAGGAAATTACTAATAGTTACGATAAATTGAAACATATAGATTGTTATTTTAGTATATATTTGATGCATTCTAATCTACAATTTTCTTACAAATTTACCGTATACAAAAATATTTTTAAGCTATTGCATAGCTTCTATCGCGGGCTTTGAGCGCGGCGACCGAATCCAGAAATTCCGTAACGAAAAAAAAACCTAACACAGTTCGGCAGACTTCGGCAGACAGTTAGTTCGGCAGACTTCGGCAGACTTCGGTTGACTTCGGCACTTCAAAACGTAATTTCACAAAATCCTTCATTTCTCAAACAAAAAAACAGATATCCGTAAAATTTTTGCTTTAAAATATAGCTAATAGAAATGTCCAAAAATCTGTTTCTGGAATTTTTGAAATTCGGTCCCCAAGGGGGGCAAAACGTGATTTCAAATGCGTAAAACGTGATTTCGCATAATCCTATATATCTCAAACAAAAAAAAAATAGATAAACGTGAAATTTTTGCTTTAAAATATAGCTAATGCAACTATCTAAAAACCAATTTCTGGAATTTTAGAAATTCAGCCCCCAGGTGGGGCAGCAGGGGGGGGGGGGGGCTATGGAGCAAAAACAAATAGAAACACAGTTAGGCTGTTCAAATTTGGTACAGATAGGTTTTAAAGGCCTGCAAGTCGAATGGGGATATTTTCGATTGCGTAAAGTTATTAGGAGGGGGCGAGAAGGGGGAGGGGAGGGGGGCAAAAAAATAAAAATAGTGTCAGATCGTTCAAAATTGGTACATAGAGGATTTCGATACTTACAAATCGATTGCGGATGATTTTGAATTTGTAAAATTATTAGGAGGGGCGGGTAGGGGGGCGGGGCGGTAAGGTGGGCTATGGGGCAAAAACAAATAGAAATACAGTTAGGCCGTTCAAAATTGGTACAGATAGGTTTAAGAGGCCTGCAAGTCGAATGGGGATATTTTCGATTGTGTAAAGTTATTAGGAGAGGCGAGAAGGGGAGGAGGGGAGGGGGGGGGAATAAAAATAGTGTCAGTGCGTTCAAAATTGGTACATAGAGATTTTCGATACTTACAAATCGATTGCGGATGATTTTGAATTTGTAAAATTATTAGGAGGGGCGGGTAGGGGGTGGGGCGGTAAGGGGGGACTATGGGCAAAAACAAATAGAAATACAGTTAGGCCATTGAATATTGGTACAGATAAGTTTTAGAGGCCTGCAAATCGAATGTGGATATTTTTGAAAGTGTAAAGTTATTAGAAGGGCCAGGGAGGGGGGGGGACAGAGGGGCAAAAAAAAATAGATTTAGATCATTCAAATTTGGTACATCGAGGTTTTCGATACCTACAAATCGATTGCGGATATTTTTGAATTTTTAAAATTATTGGGAGGGGCGGGAACGGGGGGAGAGAGCGGAAGGGTAAAAAATAAAATAAATAAATAATTATAATTGCATAAGTTGATAAAAAATGCTATGCAATAGCTTTACCGCGGCAGTCCCCGAGTGTCACACGTATTTTTTATCATACAGAGTAGAGCAACGAGATAAATAAATTAGAGTGCGGATTCAATGGATGAAGGATTAGCTTTCCGTGGTTCAAGATGAATCACGTGACATAAACCAATAGGTTACTATGTTTAGCTTTTTATCGCTATTTTGGCATTTAAAATTTCAGTTCGGCAAATTATCATTATTATTACCCTAACAGCACATTTTCTCCAAAGGCCATCCACAGGATATCTTGCGAATAAAAGTACATCTAATGGAAATCCTCAGGATGTATTATGGATAAGTGTGCTCTTAGGGTAGGTAACATGACAGTCCTATTACCGAAATAAATTGTTTTTAAAATAATTGTTCATATATTTCATATTTTAATAAATAATAAAATACCTTTTTTTTCCTCGTTTCCCAACAAAGTTTAAAAATGTTTATAAAAGAAAAGTTAAACTTTTAAAGAGCTAAATTGAACAACAAATAATAATTTTTCAGCTATTTTTAAGCATTTTGTCGGTTAAATTTTGACTACACGAAATAAAAAAGAAGTAAAATCAAAATCAAAATGATTTAGAAGAATATTAAACTACATAAGTAAACAAAAACATTGGCGGTTATGACTTTTGCCAAGAACAATCTCCAAACCGTTGCCATAGAAATTTATTGAAAATAAGCTGTTACCAAGGGAACCAACGCATAGAGGGTTCATGTCACATGACTCATGTTAGACCATGTCGGGTTACCATTTGTCACTCTACTTTATTTTTGTCGTTGGAGCAGAGGTTCATAATCAGGGGTAGACTTACCCTATGGAATTCATGGAAGACTTCTTGGAGGTGAGGTACATGAATAAATTGTGTGTAAAGGCAGAAATCATAAAAATCGTTCAGTACTGTATAGTTTTTAATTGCAAAAACACCCTCAGATGTAATTTTATTATGTTACACTCAACATGAGCAAAATGACTACTCCTATTAAATTTCATTAATAGCTACTCTTAATTGCACGCAAAAAACCACCCCTATTTGAATACTGCTTTGCCATCTCCTTTTAAGCTAAGAGGATTATTAATGATTAAAAAAAAAAGTAGCATATTTGCATTATGTGGGTGTATGGGGTCGCCTTTATGAGAAAGGAGGTACTAATAAATAAATAAATAAATCTAAGCAAGGGTACGTGAAAGGAAAAAAGTTAGGTTGGTTGGTTGGGTTTTACGCCACACTAGTGCTGCGCAGATGGGCAATTAGCGACGGTCTGGGACTCACCCCTGGAGGTGGTCCGGAGACATGCCATCGTAATTTTGATCCTCCACGGAAGGGATGGCACTCCCGCTTCGGTGACCCCCAGAGGTAAAATTTTTTATGGGAACATGGAGGACATTGCGGCCACGACAGATTTACGTGCACCAGCCACCATTAGTGTTCACGACAGTCTTTGGCCGGCTCGAGTACCGAACCCGCAATCTTCCGATTGCGAGGCCGGCGCTCTACCGACTGGGCTGCCGCGGCCCGAAAAAAGTTAGGAACCGCTGGTATAGGATTGTTCCGTTGAATAACTGAATTCTTCAAATGTAAATTTATTTTATTGTATTTAATATTTAACTTTTTTAAAACAATTGTAATGCATTGAGTGATTTCAAAGGATGATTAGATGAAATAAAATAGAGCTATACAAGGATTAGGCTTAATTGGATAATTGGTTGAATTTGTAACAACGTATAAGGTTTAATTATGAAAATTTCTTTTCAAAAGAAATCTGATTGGGTGCTTTTAATTTAAAACTTTTTACTTTCTTGTACTTGAAAGTACTTATATTTATAAATTTCATCAACCTGAATAAGGATCATTTCACCAGCTCAAGTCTCCTGCTGTAGACACTCGGCCTTAATCCCAACGCCCCCACACACTGAACTATAAACTCACTATAAGTTAATAAGGCCTCATAGCATTTTGCTCAGTTATTTTATTTCTGTAATTTCATAAACTCTTTCAATTATGCAATTTTAAGAAATTCACGAAACTAAAGATTTATCATATACTACAGGGATGGGTATAAGAAGTGACGGCTTTAGACCAAGGGTGGCGGACCTGCGGCTCTCCGTGTACTATTTTGCTACCTGCGACGCCATTTTGGAAATTTATAATTTGATGTTTTTGATTAAAACGCTAAAATTAATAAAGACGTTCTGACTTGGGTGAAAATATTAGTTATAGCAGCTAGAGAAATAAATATCGCGCTCGTTAATGTTAATAAACTATCATCATACCGATTATTGATTACTATTGTGATAGTCATTAATATATAGTAATAATTTTTAATTTTTTTTTATTGTTAATTTATGAATTCATGAATAAAAATAAATTTAATATGAATTTATTCAATTTCTAATACTCTTCTCCAATATATACACTCTATAACAAAAAAAAAAAAAAACGACGCAGCAAGAAGAAGTGGGGTCAAAAATTGGTAGATGGGGTGGAATGGGTGATCCGAATGGGACAAAAACTGGTAGATGTGATGTACATGTGGAGAAAAACAATTAATTACAGTTTCAGAAAATTTGAATGATTTAATCAAGAGAAAGGGCCTCACAAAGTAAACAAGTCAATAACGCGTTGGTCCACTTCTGGCCCTTATGTACGCAGTTATTCGGCTTGGTATTAATTGATAGAGTTGGCAGATGTGCTCCTGTGAAGTATCGTGCCAAATTCTGTCCAATTGTTGCATTAGATTGGTAAAATCCCGAGCTGGTTGTAGGATCCTTTATATGATGCTCCAAACGTCCTCAGTGGAAGAGAAAGATCCGGGGACTGAGCTCAACCCCACTGAGCCGCCTATTAAGGGTATTTGAAGTCACTGAAGTACCAGTTGCACGTAGGATCAACGATAATGTTGAACTGGTGCTTGATTCCATCAAAACCTGTATGTATGTCAATTTGTGTCCAGTTTGCATTACTCCTTCTTGGTGCGTCACTTTTTTTTGTTATAGAGTAGTATGTATATATATATAAAATGCGGCCTGCCGGAGCAAAATGTGTGATGTCGATTATCACATATTCTAAAAAATATTTTATCATATAAAACGTAAAAAAAAGGAAAAAAAAACATTTTAGAGTAACGAACACATTTTTATGGCCTCTCATTTGTAACTTAAATTCACATATAGTATGTTCTTTAAATTTTTACATCTTCCCTCTTCCCACATATGCATCTTTTGCTAATTGCAACTCTATCGAAACCTATGGTCATGTATTATTCTTTCTTTAACGTAATGCAGATCTACAATAGCATGTTATGACTTTTTCTAATTCAGTTTCTTTTCATCTTGCAAATAAATGCAGTTAGGCGCCATGTGTGCAATCATGTCTTACAATATGATACATTAATCCTTCTTAAAACTTCCGTCTACCCATGGCAAGGGTTGGCTCTTATTCAGGACCATTTGAATTATAATTATCTGGTAACCTTTTCAAAAGTTGTATGCGTTTATACGTAACATAATTACAGCCATTTCTTCTTTATTATTTTTAATTTGGCTTCGATTAGAGCTTTGGCGAAAGTAATGAACAAATCGGAGTATCTCTTCATCACCATGATTTGACTTGTGAAGTCGACGTTTTTTGGGCTCCCACTCCAATGTTATTAAAATCACTTCAATTCTAATTATTCATTAATAATAACTTTATAAAATGGTCACTTATACGAGAGTAATATACCAAATAACATGTTTAATAAAATTTTTCGTGATTATTTTCAAAAATGCCTGGATTAGTTATCGCTGTGTTACTGACGGTATACTTCGTAAGAATTCTGAAACTGTTTTTTTTTTAATTAAACTTCAATAACCGACGTCCATCCAAATCTGTAATACAAAATGGATTTCCAATTCGATCCATTGACTGCTTTGAGTTATACAGGACTGATTTATTCGAAAAGGGAAATAAGGAGATCCCTTGTGTATCAAAAGAAAAGAAAAAAAAGAAAGTTAGAAAGAGTAAAAATGAAAAGATAAAAAATAAGCATAAAAACTATTGATTATTAATAAATAGCTTCAATAAAAACAGTTAATCTACGAGAGTGCTATGAAATACTATAATTGGGTAAAATTCTACGTCCATTTTTTCCATTATTGCCTCATAACACAAATCTGCTTAATACATATACAAAATAGCGGGTTCTACTACATTTATATAGTATTATAGAAGAAAAAAGTTATGTATCTTTATAATAATGCACTAGATTTTGCAATAAAACACTTAGCTCACTGTTATGATAACCCAATGCATTTTCCGGTCCTCATTTTTTGCTTCTATCAAAGGTTTTTACTTTCTTTCTTATAGGTAAAATTAAAAAAATAGAGGGGGGGGGGAGTTAAGAGGAAAATTAAATGTTACGCACTTTTGTGCCCATTTATACTTTAACTTCGAACAGAATTTCGGAACTTCTTTTACTTCATTCCTTTTTAAGTTTTTTTTTTTTACTTTCTTCTATCTTCAACAGAAGAAAGTATTGGATTCATAAAAATTTTCGATTTCGGGTTTTTGATGGATTTACACGTTTTGAGAGCTGTAGAACACGATTTGACCATTTTTAGAAAATGTCTGTCTGTCTGTGTGTGTGTGAGACAAAATTTTGTGGAAACTGTACCTCAGGAACTACTGGACTGAATTTCATACAAATTGGTATGTAGTTGCACCTTGACATAAATTAGTGCCTACCAACTTTTGGTAAAAATCGTCTTACAGGTTGCGTTGCCATCCCGCTTTTTCTAAATTTTTAACAAGGTGATATAGGGCAAAAATTTTCAAGATGGGTATCTTTCGAAAGGTCTCGTCAGTACCTTTAAAACGAATGGTTGAACTATAAATCTGTGATAATTTAAAACAAAGTTATCGATTTTTTTTACTTTTTACAAAAAAAAAACTTAGAAAAAAAATCTTATTTATATTTTTTTAAAAACGAAATTATCAAAACTTGGTATTTAGTTGGCTCCTGACATAAACTGGTGCTGATTAGATTTGGGGATCAATCGCACAACAGGAGGCGCTGTGATCGTATTTCTTCTAAATTTTTAACATGGTAGTATAGGACAAAATTTCGTATAAATGTACATAATGAGAGTTATTCTTAACCTGTGATTGTAAAATTAATATGAATTGTTGCTAATAGTAGTAGTTAATTAGGAAAAAAAAATTGTGCATGTGGGGGCATCGCTTCTCCCCCTGGGGGGAAGTACCCTCTGGGGTGGGGTAAATTTTCAAGATGGGTATCTTTCGAAAGGTCTCGTCAATACCTTTAAAACGAATGGTTGAACTATAAATATGTGGTAATTTAAAACAAAGTTATCGATTTTTTTTACTTTTAACGAAAAGAAAAAAAAAAAAACTTGGAATTTCTTTTTTTTTTTTTTTTTTTTTTTTTATTGTTACTGAGTGAATTTGTATAGGAAAATATAGAAGAAAGTCTCGTGGTGGCCACAACATACTAGTTTTTTTTTTTTTTTACAAACTAAGACATTAAAATAATATATGTTCTACATCTGCATCTGCATGACTTATACTCCATTTCAGTAAATCACTTCCTGAATTTTCAGATAAACTGTTTCTGAATATAAAATGAAACGAAATGAAGCAAAAGAATGAAATGGCTTAGAAAGAAAGTTGGGAGGATTTTGAATTATTGCATTGTGTGTTAGTACATGCATGAGTTTGTGCGGGTACATGTCACAGTAGTAATAAAATAAGGGCTTTCTATGAGGTTTCTTTGATTTATTGCATTGTGTGTACATGCACAAGAAAACTAGGTCCGAAACCGCGACATTCAGTAAAACAGCCCCGTCAACCCCCGTGTTGCTCTATGAAGAAATTTGTTATAAGAATTACTGATTATCTAATGCATTTTTTTATGCTTCGTTTACACAATAAAAATATTAAAAATCGTTAAACTTATATATTTGTTTTCATGCTCTTGTTTTTTTTTTTTTTCACTTCATTTTGAAGCTATAAATTGCATGAAAATGAATTTAGTTCATTTTTCTCGAGTTATAGTTTCAAAATAAAAATTAATATATATATATATATATATATATATACACCCCGCGACAAAAAGATAGGTTTCTTTGATTTTTCATAAAATAACGTTATCTAAATTGTGCTTATCATTTATTATTATCATAAAATAACACTATTCCTGGACTAATTTTTGTTTTAAGACTAATTTAGAAAAGTTTTAAGACTAAAATCTTTCTAATTTAAGACTACACTCCGCGACAAAAAGATAGGAACAAAGGGTTTTTTTAAATTTTTCATAAAACAACATTATCTAAATTGTGCTGATCATTTATTGTCATAACAAAATATTATCATATCAAAAACATATTAAATATTTGAATCATATTCAAAATATTCATAATCAAAATAATCATATTCAAAAATTAAAAAAAAAAAAAAAAAAAAAAAACTTTGTTCCTATCTTTTTGTCGCGCTGTGTAGTCTTAAATTAGAAAAATTTTAGTCCTAAGATTTTTCTAAATTAGTCTTAAAACAAAAATTAGTCCAGGAATAGTGTCATTTTATAATAATAATAAATGATAAGCACAATTTAGATAACGTTATTTTATGAAAAATCAAAGAAAAAACCCTTTGTTCCTATCTTTTTGTCGTGGGGTGTATGTAAATCATTTTTTGGAGAAAAGAGTATAACATTTTGAATGTGAAAACGGATTATAAAAAATGCATTAGATTACGGGTATTAGGATAATAATTTTCCCCATATATTAACACGTGGTTTGACTAACCCGCGACAATAAATGTTGTATCCCCTAGGAGACATATCGCTTTAAGAAAAAAATAATGGTGTCCTATGTTAACCTATTGCATAAATACCACTATTTCTAGCGTGCTTAAATTTCACATTTCAACAAAATTTTTACTTACATGAAAATAAAACACGAAATCATACGGTTCGCATAGTTTATAAACACTTTCTAAGTATATTGCTCGACTACTTTTCTAGGGACCATTGGAGCCTCTGCACATGTGCTGATAGAACGAGTCCAGTGTTGAAATATGGGTGATCACCCTTGTGGTCGAGATAAATAAGTGATAAGAGAACACGAAATGACTAGATGTTTACCAAGTCCCAACTTGTAGGACAATTTGACACCTTTCCAAGCCTTTAGAATCGTTCTTAAGCGCGGGAGACGTGGTCGCACTATACAGTCTTCAATGTATTTTGCAACAGTGGTAACACTTTAAAAAACATTTTGTTTTTAATTAGAAAGCAAAAAATCCATAAAAATTATATTTATATATATATATATATATATATATAAAGCATGCAATCGATTATTTTTGTGTAGCCCTCAATTGCTTTTGTAGTTTGTCTCAAAACAGCCAGCCTACAAAAATGTTTTTGTTTTTAACTATGCAGTAAAGTGTCTCACAAAAGCATCTTTATAGCTCAAATTTTAAAAAGAAAGCATTAAAAAGGTTGCTTTTGTGTATAGCCTTGTATATTGTCTAAACTTTGCATAGGCACCATATATGGCATATCTAAAAAATCTCCACAACCCTAAAAATTTACATTGAACAATTTTCCCTTATATCGCATAGTCAATCAGAACAACTTTGGAAAGCCCTGTAAACCAATCATTTACGTTAATCAAATATTATTGTACACTGTTAAAAAAAAATGCAATTTTGTTGCCAGAAATTCTCTGGGAAAATTACGGAATTCTGTGAAAATTACAGAAAAATACGTTTTGTCAACGTAATTTTTCCGTAATTTACGATTTTTTTTCTCAAATTACAGAGAATTCTGTAATTTTCACAGAGAATTTCCAACAAAATTGCAATTTTTTTAACAGTGTACAGAAAAAGGGGTTTTGCATATCTTAACATTATACATTAATTTCGTTATGTTGTGTGCAGTATAGAGATAGTAAAATATGCTTTAAAAATATTTATCTCGTAGACCGTTCCTAATACGTCAGAAACCTTTTATGAGTCCCTGTATACAAATCAGTCGTGCTATTTATGCTATTTTGAATAGAAAACATACCATGGTAAGCTTGAATTACGTATGTCAGTTGAAGTAGAACGAATTCTGAAAATATTTAAGGAAGCTGGAGCGAGGACAACAGACAGACAGTAGGCAAAAACGTCTTTCAGGTTGGAGGGCTAGAACCCTTAGAAAGACCCCCCCCCCCCGCACACACGGAAGGCACTCCCTCTCAGGCCTTGGACCCTAGTACGATCGATCAACCTTATTCCTAAACAGCAACACCAACACCTTTCAGGTTAGAAAATGTTAAAAAGGCCTTTTTGCTTACTCAATTGAAAATTTCAACATTTCAAATCATTCAACATTGATTTGAAAATTTTCGCTCGATTGAAAATTTCAACCAAATAAAGAACAATTTTTATAATTTTCGAGATTTCTTTTTTTTTTTTTTTTTTTTTTTTTTTTTTTGAATTTTAACGCAAATCTTCAAAATTTAAAATTATTATTTAAATATTTTAAGATAATTATTATAGAAAATTTTTTTGTCTACAATCTGAATGAAAAATATTGCTAACATTTTAAAATTTTAGTAAACTAGAAGTAGTTGTAGTGTTTTCCCCAAGTTTAACATGGTATTCTCCACAATCTTCCCCTCTCCCTCCGTAACATTAGTCTCAGCTCTTCGGGTAAAGAATACTCCAAGTGACAGAAACCCAGTTACAATGGTAAACAAAACTATAACAATAAAAAAAATTGTAAAATTACACTACGTATTAAAAATTGTATAATATTTGTACCATCATTTTCATTATTTACGGTAGAGGTACAGTATTTCTACTGTTTATTCAGTTTTAAAATACAGTATATGTGCTCTTGAATCATAGACGTCATTTATGTCGTAAAATATCTCTTTCCTGGTAAATAAATATGTGACATTTGTATCGTTCATTTACGTCAATACACCTATTTGGATGCCCAAGCTTACATACTTTTTTCAGTGTTGTATATGTATTACAAAATAATTTACGGTGCATGTATCATAAATTAAATTTACGGTATATACTATACTAAGAACTCTGTTGCCAATACATGTATGGTAATCTGGGTGCGAATTCTTTTTCAGCGAATTAATTTTTACTTCCATCAACCTACTACCGTAGGTAATGGAAGTATTGTATTCGGTCCAAAAATTCGATATCGAGTTTTCACCTGATTTACTAGTTTTAAGGCATACTGAGACCAAAACAGTAGTTTTTGGCAATTGGTTAGTGTGTGTGTGTGTGTGTGTGTGTGTGTGTGTGTGTGTGTGTGTGGAATATTCTGGCTATCATATCTCTGAAACTAATAAAGATAGAAATACGAAACTTCAGAATTGATACAGGTCAGGTGTACAGATGAATTTTTCAAATTTTGGTGAAAATTGGAAAACTGGAAGTGGGTCATCAGGAACCGGAACGGGGACCATAAGTGCGTATCTCAAAAATGACTCTAACAATTTTTTCAAAGTTGCTATATAAACACTCTATTAGATGTCCTTTCGAATGGTATAGTTGGTTAGTTCAGAAAAATTAACAGTCGTCCTGCATAAATAGCTTAAATTCAGGTCTCGCAAGTGCGTTCCTTTGAAAACGGCTGTACGGAATTTTTTTTTTTTTTTTTTTTTTTTTTTTTTTTTTTCAAACTCGCCATATTAACCAGCTTTTAGATGCACTTTTGTATGTAATTATAGTTTTCTGGTCAATAATTAAGTATGCCAAGTTTTGGTAAAAGTTGGTGTCTCGAAAAACGGCTCTAACGATTTTCTTGAAAATCGTTGCATAAATCCATTTTAGGTATCCTTTCTCATATATGTGGTTATTACAGTAAAATTAACGATCATCCTGCTTAGGTAGTTCAGTTTTAGATCTCGGAAATTTGTGTTTAAAAAAATATCTTCTTTTTTTTTTTTTTTTTTTTTTTTTACTCGCTATGTAAATTCTGTTTTATATGTCTTTACACGTGTATCAACTTTATTCACATACCTCCAAAAAATGCGTATAATACGTGTAATAGTGGGTAATGGAAGCCGTGTGGTTCTTTCACACCAGACTTTTATTAAGTGCGAAGACTGGTGGCATTTATGCTATTCTCAAACATTGAATATTCATAAAAACATCCCATATCCAAAAAATATTTTGATAACTGAATTAAGTAAATAATGTCCAATTAAATATGTCCCCATTAAATAGCAATTCTCATTTCTCATTTTTATGATTTAAATAATATTAAGAAGTTGATATTTTTTAAGTTCATTTTACTATTTCAAAAAAGAAAAGAAGATGAAGAAGGAGGGGGAGGAGGAGAAAAAGAAACAAATAAACTAACGTTGAAGATATTTTCATCTTTAATAGTTACTTTAATTTAAATTACCAGCGTAGTATACGATACTTAAAATAAAAACAAATACCAGACCCTTAATTCACACAAAATAGTTAAATTCTTTAAGAAACAGATTAAATTTTAAACAAGAAGCGAAAATTCATTACACGAATGTTTCGAAACCAAATTAAATTAGTCAGTAGAAACAAATAAGACAATATTGAAGGCATAATTTCTACAAATGTTTCTAGTATCATCCAGGGGACAATTGTAGGTATTACCAATAAAATTTCCGTTTCAGTTTATTGATATATTTATTTTTCTTTTAAAATTGTTAAAGCTTTGAATTTGTGGCGTGCGCCAAAGCCATCAAATCAGGCATAGCCCATAGACCTATTATCACAGTGGACGTAGCATTCCATTATTAAGGGAATATAAGAAAGTTTGGCAAAGATGAAACAGCTGACTACAGGAAAAAGGTTACCTTTTTTGGCATATATCGCGTTATTGGCGATTTTTTGTTTTGAATATAAATATTTTTAATAATATTAGTATTAAAAGATACAACAAGCAAAACTTGTGTAAAACACTATAGCGGCTGAAATTTATTTTTACCTTTTTATTAACACTTTCCAAGAAAGCTCAAAAGTGTTTATGGCTTCGGTTTGTCTATACTCACTTTACCTTCCATAAATAATCATGAAATTTTTTTAAAATAATATATGGTATAATATGTTTAAACTAATTTAATTTTAAAAAATAAATATAGCAATTATAAGCAATTTATAAAAATAATTACTTAAAAAGTACGAAATAATAAAATATATATAAAAAAAAAATCTTAGTGAAATATAATCCTTATTTTACATAGCTTCTAGGATTTTTTACAGTACATCTAATAACTATTTTTTGCGATAAAATCCCTTTTAGATTCAAAACAATCTAACTTTTAAAGGGAAATAAAAATTTTAAAAAGAACTTTCAGAGAAAAAGGAAATATATCGTCTGCGTAAGAGAAAGCATAGTTTACAGCCTGGCGAGAAACTTTCAATGTTGACCAGTTTGGCTGACTATAGTTCATGGTGTCGCATGAATTTTTTATGAGTGATCTTTGACACACAAAAAGGTTGCCATTGTCCCGTTCACTGTTATAAAGATCTATGGTATAGCCATTATATATGTGTGTACTATGTAAACCATAGATATAGTAATAAGACATAGATTGATCAGCGAGAGGGAAAAAGTGATACCTTTTTTAACACGCTTTTATTAGCTTCACCTGTATGTATGTATGTTTGTATGTATGTTTGTATATATGTATGTATGTTTGTAACTGCTCTGGGAGCAAACAAAAAATTTATATTGTAATAAATACTTTTCCTACGTGAACGATGTGGCGTTGAGGTAAGGCGCCGTGCTACGAACCTAAAAGCCCAGCGTTCGATCCCAGTCAGGAGAGATGTTTTAAAAATGGTTTTTGTTTGATTCTAAGTTATTTTAATTAAAGATTTTAAATGTATGTAAATAGTATGGTGTGTCACTCAAACGATTTTCTCTTACCTGCATTTTAATACTAAGATAGATATTTTGTGCTTTTTTAGTTCGCATTTCTATAAAAGCGTGTTCTTTAATTTTTAAAAACTATAATATTATTTTTTCGGGAAAAGTCACTATAATGGCTGCCTTTCCCCGAGTAAATCACACACAGAAATACACACGGATAATTTAGTAAATAAAATTTATGAATAATTTATTTACTAAAGGTGAATGAAAAACTGCGGATACAGTTTCAAATTCATTTTTCTTTTTATTCTTTTTTTCCATACTCTCTTATGACTGATTTTAGAACTTTTTTTCGGCATCAAAATTTTTTGCTCGATAACATGGGGATGATAGATCTATATATATTACTATATCTATGATGTAAGCATACAGTCGTTTGTTTACATAGTGGGGAATTTCAGTTAATCGAATGTATCGATTAATCAGAATCATATGTTTAACGTAAATCAAAATATCCTTTTGTCCAAAAATACCTTTTTGGTATTCTTACGCAAAATTTAGTCTTACGCATTCTTTTCCTTATTATAAAGCACACAGAAATGACTTATCAGTGTCTCATGCCTTATTAAAGTATGTGTACACGATAATTAAGTTTAAGAGAAGGAATACAATGACATTACCCAATGGAATTTAATAGAAAAAAGGATTAAAAACTTCTAAAACCACTAAGTCTTATATTTTCAATTTCCTGCAAGAGCGTTTCTTTGTAATCTAATACTCACTCAGTCAAAAAAGGAAACAATTTCATCTGATTCCTTACATTCTCAAACAGTTTTTCTGTCTAAAGGTATTTCCTTTTAATTGCGATAGCGTTTTCCGATAAAAAAATGGAACTTCTTTATTTCTTTTAAACCTATGTATGTCTTACGTATCTAATTGTTTTTAGAATCATGACTGGGAAAGAACAAAAATTGTATCCTTTTAGAAATTTGCACAACGTGTGGCAGTAAAAAGAACATGATTTTTAAAAATGATCGTTTAAAAAAACGTTCCGAGATTCTTTTTTTTTTTTTTTTTTTTTTTTTTTTTCATTATTTATTTATTTTATTCTTATTTTATTTTATTTTTTTTTTGGCGAATGAATTTCAATCAGTATGGTCATATTTTTTAAACTGATAGCTTAATACTTCTGGCGGTTTGGTTCAGTTAAAATATTTCTATATTTCTATATTTATAGCAGTGGTTTCTGTACAGTCGGCAGCAAAATTATCCGAGCGCTAGCAATAATACCTATGTAAAAGAATGTACACTTAATGCTGCTTTGTTAAATAAATCCTTGTCCAGTCATATTTTTACAGTCGGCAGCAAAAGTAACCGAGCACTGGCAAAAATTCCTATGTAAAAAAAGCATACTTAATACAGTTTTGTTAAATAAATCCTTGTCGAATCCTGTTCTTAGTCAGTCTAAGATAGGGTCATCAGATGTCCTCATTTTCTGAGGACAGTCCTCATTTTTCAAGTGTTGTCCTCAGTTGCTTTCAAAAGTTCTCATATCCTCATTTGTCCTCATTTTTGGACTTTTGTTCTCATTTGTCCTCAATTTTCAGTAATTTCCTTCTTTACTCAAAATTTCAACATTAGAGATGCTGATGACCTTATTAGTTTTCATTACTGATTCTACAACTCAACACAACGTAAAAAAGAATTACGATTCCTTCATTTATTCCATTCATTTTTAAATCGTCTCCAATACTATTTCACTGAATATGTTTTCTATTGGAAGATTTTAATCTTTTCAACATTATACTTAAAAAGAAAGAAAAAGAAAAAAGAAGAAGAGAGAGAGAGATATTTAAAAACTTAACATGAAGCTGGAAGATATTTTATTACTAATTAGATTTTATAACTAACTAAATTTAAATAACATTTAAAATGGAAAAACATTTTTTAGCAACATTTAAAACTTACTAAGTCAGGAATAAGAGCTGAACGCAGATTACCTTGCTGACATCTCATGATTTTTTGCTCTCAAGTGTATAAATAGTGCTACTCGAAGGTCAACATAATAGCTCATCAGTTTGTAGAACATTAATGCTTTATGCCGTCAGACTAACAGTTCAATTTCTATTCCTAGCCCAGCTATTTTTTGACATTGTTCAGATTGTCTTTTCCTTTAAAAATGTTATTTATTGAATCACTTATATTTGAAGTAGTTATGATTTAGTTTACACTAAAAACTTTGTCTATACAACAGTAACAATTGTATTAAAACAGTTTATAAAAGTATTAATATAAGCAGAAATAAAATAGTTTGGTATTTTCGTATCAACCGCATACCAGAAATTAATACTTTAATATTAATTACAAGATAAAAAGATCTTTTTATATACCATGTTTTTAAATTTTCTGTTCAATCATATAAACGCTACCGAAGGCAGCGGGAACCCAGAGCAACTGTATAATTTTTTAAAAAAATTCATTGCTCTCGTGTTTTGAGCTATTATAAAAGTTTCAAATGTCTAGCTAGTTGGGAAGTTAGTGAAAAATCGATTGTAAGCTTTGTACTGGTAACGCTGCCGAAGGTAGCAGGAACCCGAAACATTTGGTTACAAATATTTAAAAAATGCATTTTCACCGTATTCTGAACTATTCTGAAAGTTTCAAATGTCTAGCTAATCAGGAAGTTTGTTAAATAAATTTTCTTTTGAATCATATAAACGCTGCTGAAGGCAGTAGGGACCTGAAACAGTTGACTAAAACTATTAAAAAAAATGTATTGTCGCTGTATTCTGAGCTATCCTGAAAGTTTCAAATGTCTAGCTGGTCGAGAAGTTAGGGAAAAATCGATTGCAATCTTTGTACTGATAACGCTGCCAAAGGCAGCAGGAACCCGAAACATTTGGCTAAAGGTATTAAAAAATGCATTTTAACCGTATTCTGAACTATTCTGAAAGTTTCAAATGTCTAGCTAGTCGGGAAGTTTGTTAAATAAATTTTCGTTCGAATCATATAAACGCTGCCGAAGGCAGTAGGGACCTGAATCAGTTGACTAAAAGTATAAAAAAAAATGTATTGTCACTGTATTCTGAGCTCTCCTGAAGTCTTCAAATGTCTAGCTAGTCGAGAAGTTAGTGAAAAATCGATTACAAGCTTTGTACTGGTAACGCTGCCGAAGGCAGCAGGAACCCGGAGTAGTTGGTTAAAAATATTTAAAAAATGCATTTTCACCATGTTCTGAACTATTCTGAAAGTTTCCAATGTCTAGCTAGTCGGGAAGTTAGTTAAGTAAATTTTCTGTTGAATCATATAAACGCTGCCGAAGGCAGTGGGGACCTGAACCAGTTGACTAAAAGTATTAAAAAAATGTATTGTCACCATGTTTTGAGCTATCCTGAAATTTTCAAATGTCTAGCTAGTCGGAAAGTTAGGAAAAAATCGATTGCAATCTTTGTACTGATAACGCTGCCGAAGGCAGCGGGAACCCGAAACAGTTGGCTAAAGGTATTAAAAATATGCATTTTAACCTTATTCTGAACTATTCTGAAAGTTTCAAATGTCTAGCTAGTCGGGAAGTTAGTTAAATAAATTTTCTGCCGAATCATATAAACGCTGCCGAAGGCAGCGGAACTTGAAGCAGTTGACTAAAATTATTAGAAAAATGTATTGTCACCGTGTTGTGAGCTGTCCTGAAAATTTCAAATATCTAGCTAGTCGGGAAGTTAGTTAAAAATCGATTGCAAGATTTGTCCCTGACAAACACACAAACACACAAGAATCGAAGTTAATAAAAACATGGTAATATAAATAGATTGCCATTATATTGTACGAAGAACTGTATAATGTGTACAAGTTTATAATAATGTTTATTGTAAATTTAATAATGCTTATATAAATATTTTTTATGGTGTTTATAGTATAAGTTCATAAGTAGTATAAATTTATCATAGTGACGATTAATGGTTGCAAGTAAAGTTAATATAAGCTAATTTTGTGCTATATTTTATGAAATTTTATGTCCTCATTTTTAAAGAAAACTGTCCTAATTTTTCTCACGGAAATGAGGACATCGTATAATTTGTCCTCATTTTGCATTAAAAAAATCTGGTCACCCTAGTCTAAGAACATGATTCGACAAGGATTTATTTAACAAAACAATATTAAGTGTACTTTTTTTAATATAGGAATTTTCGCTAGTGCTCGGATGCTTTTGCTGCCTACTGTAGTCAGTCTAAGAACATGATTCGACAAGGATTTATTTAACAAAACTATATTAAGTGAATTTTTTTATATAGGAATTATTGCTAGCGCTCGAATAATTTTGCTGCCGACTGTATGTCATAAAAAAGGCTCATTATAAATATCATCGAGCAGATATACCTAAATTAAAGCTCGATGATAAATATATATATATACATTTTATTTCGATTATATAGGGTGGCCATAATTAAACTTGGCCTATTCAGAGCACTCTGTAGCTGTACAGTCGGTAACAAAAGTCTCCGAACACTAGCAAAAATTCCTATATAAAAAAAAAATAACACTTAATACTGTTTTGTTAAATAAATCCCTGTCGAATCCTGTTTTTAGACTAACTAAGAACAGGATTCGACAAGGATTTATTGAACAAAACTGTATTAACTCTACTTTTTTTATATAGGAATTTTTGTTAGTGTTCGGAGACTTTTGTTACCGACTGTAACTAAAATGTGGATTGAGTCGAAAATTTGTATATAGACATTTCAAAAGATGCGCTGAAAGGTTCTGCAAAGGAAAAAATAAATTAATTAATAAATAATTTCCGCTCTGAGGGGACATACATCAAAATACAAACAAGTATTACATTCAAAATTCTTTAAAAGTTATGTAATAAATAACTGTGGTCTATTTTAACATTTTCAGACAATATGACATTTAAAATTGTTATTCTTACATTTTGCAAAGGTTTTTGTTGCAAAATTTTACAGACGACAGAGGTACTGCCCATTCATTTTCCACTCCTTGGCCGACCCGTTCCCCTGATCTTAATCTGTGGGACTTTTGGTTATGAGGTTAAAGAGTTAAACTTTAAAAGAAATGTTGTAACTTTGGCTGATTTGAAGAAGCGTACAACGTTGCATGTGCGGAAAATCAATGGCAACCAGCTGCGATCAGCTGTTGAACCCACTGTTCATCGGCTGCATATATTTTACAACTTAATGATGGGGTCCACATTAAACAATATGATCTCCATCGATAAACAGTCTGTAACTTGTAACAAATAACAATTAAATCTGTAATCAATAAAGTTGTTTGTATTAAAATTTGTAGCTTGTTTGTATTTTGATATCTGTCTATTCGGAGTGGAAATTTAAAAAAAATATATTTTTAATTTAATTTATTTATTTATTTATTTATTTTATATTTTTATATTTATTTAGTTTATTTTTATTTTTTATTTATTTATTTATTTATTTATTTATTTTTTTTTTTTTTTTGGACTGAGGAGTATTAGTCTCAATCTGGGATTTTTGCGGTGTCATTTTTCGATAGTTGGACAAAATCTAAATCTAAAATTTATCGAAAATATAGTTGAATAATTTGAAAGCGGTGTTATAACTTGAAAAAAAAAAAAAAAAAGAAAAGAAAACTAATAGTCCTCCGTCCTAAACTAAATTCTGCTTTTGCCAGAATTTCATCAAAATCTTTTTTTTTTTTTTAAAGGAAAAAGAAAAAGAAAAAAAAATAATAATAATAATCAGTATCGAAATAAACACTATCGAAAGGGTTTTTTTTTTTTTAATAATTTTGAATTACGAAATAAAAAGTGCGCGTGCAAAATGAAATAAAAATAAGTAAAAAAAGGAATTTAATGATTTTATTTTTTATATAAAACATGATCGCGTGCTATCTTAAAAAGTAGATATAAAATTTATAGTTTATGTGGTGCGTGTGGCATCTATAAAAATAGTTTTAAGAAATAGAATAGAATAAAGAAAACAACGATGCTGGTTGCATTTTGTTACATAGTTTGAATTTTTGAATTTTTTAGAAGTCATATCTAACGTAGGAATAATTTCTTATGTTAAAACTATAGGGACTTGTTATGCGAGCACAAGCGATGCTACTTTTCTTATAATTATTTACAATTTTGTTGTCATTTCGGCGATGAGTTGATATGGGTATCGCAAATGCATAAGTACACATTTTGGCGAGAAACGTCCGAGCTACTTCAGTGCCAAATTTCAAATTCCGCCAAAAGGTCCAAGCTGTTTCAATGTTTTTGCACAATTTTTCTCTTTCTTTTTTTTTTTCTTTTTTTTTTTTTTTTTTTTCTATTTTGCTGAATACTTTACGAACTGCAGCTATTTCAGTTAGTAATAATTTTGGTTTTTCTTTTTTGCAGAACTTTTGAGCGCATCCTTTGAAATGTCCATATACAAATTTTCGACTTGATCCGCATTTTAGTCACAGCTACAGAGTGCTATGAATACGCCAAGTTTAATTAGGGCCACCCTGTATTTTACCGTGTTTATAATTAGAAGCCCATATATTCTCAAATTTAGATTTTAGATTACATTTTATTCCATCTGTGCATTTTGCTCATACTATATTAGGTTGATTTCTTTAGAAATCGACCTATTGCAATCACTTCGTTTATCTATATATATATATCTATCTATCTATCTTTCTATCTATCTATAATGAAAATTTTGTCATCACGATAACTCCCGAAATAATACTCGAAATGAAACCAAATTTGGACAGTGAACTGATCTTATAAATATCTTGGATGAGTTCGTTAACCAAGTTGCTCCGACTTTTTGTTTTCAAGTGGCAACCACTTGAAAATTTCAAACCGACATTGTAAAAAGCATATTTAAAGCAAGATTTGCTTGAATTTTGTTGTAAATACAGGCCACATAAGGGTCTCAATGAAGTTTATTAATAAAGTTCATCCGCCATTTTTAATAAAGTGGCAGATATTTTAAGTTAAGTAGGACCACTTGAAATCAGGCTACCACTTGAAAATTTAAAATCACTATAACTTCCGAAATAATACTCCAAATCGATCCAAATTTAGACAGTGTCTTAACTTATCTTATAAATATCTTAGATGAGTTTATTAACCAAGTTGCTCCGCCATTTTGTTTTCAAGTGGAGACCACTTGAAAATTTCAAATTCAAATTGTAAAAAGCGTATTCCGAATTTATTTGAAATTTGATGTAAATATAGACCACATAAGGGTCTCAATGAAGTTTATTAATGAAATTTATCCCTCATTTTTAATAAAGTGGTAGATATCTTAAGTTAAGCGGGGCCACTTGAAATCACTCTACCACTTGAAAATTTAAAATCAGAATAACTTATGAAATAATACTCCAAATCGAACCGAATTTGGACAGTGTCTTAAGTTATCTTATAAATAACTCAGATGAATTTGTTAACCAAGTTGCTCCGCCATTTTGTTTTCAAGTGGAGACCACTTGAAAATTTCAAATTCAAATTGTAAAAAGCGTATTCCGAATTTATTTGAAATTTGATGTAAATATAGACCACATAAGGGTCTCAATGAAGTTTATTAATGAAATTTATCCGTCATTTTTAATAAAGTGGTAGATATCTTAAGTTAAGCGGGGCCACTTGAAATCACTCTACCACTTGAAAATTTAAAATCAGAATAACTTATGAAATAATACTCAAAATCGAACCGAAATTGGACAGTGTCTTAAGTTATCTTATAAATAACTCAGATGAATTTGTTAACCAAGTTGCTCCGCCATTTTGTTTTCAAGTGGAGACCACTTGAAAATTTCAAATTCAAATTGTAAAAAGCATATTCCGAATTTTTTTAATTTTGATGCATACATAGATTATACAAGTGTCTCAAATAACTTTATTAATGAACTTTATTCGCCATTTTTAATAAAGTGGCGGATATCTTAAGTTAAGAGGGACCACTTGAAATCAGGATACCACTTGAAAATTTTAAACCATGATAACTTCCGAAATAATACTCCAAATGGATCCAAATTTGAACAGTGTCTTAACTTATCTTATAAATATCTTAGATGAGTTTGTTAACCAAGTTGCTCCGCCATTTTGTTTTCAAGTGGAGACCACTTGAAAATTTCAAATTCAAATTGTAAAAAGCGCATTCCGAATTTGTTTGAAGTTTGATGTAAAAATAGACAACATAAGGGTCTCAATGAAGTTTATTAATGAAATTTATCCGTCATTTTTAATAAAGTGGTAGAAATCTTAGTTAAGCGGGGCCACTTGAAATCAGGATACCACTTGAAAATTTAAAACCATGATAACTTCCGAAATAATACTCCAAATGGAACCAAATTTGAACAGTGTCTTAACTTATCTTATAGATATCTTAGATGAGTTTGTTAACCAAGTTGCTCCGCCATTTTGTTTTCAAGTGGAGACCTCTTGAAAATTTCAAATTTAAATTGTAAAAAGTGTATTCCGAAAACATTTGAATTTTGATGTAAATACAGACCACATAAGAATCTCAATGATATTTATTAGTAAACTATATCCGCCATTTTTAATAAAGTGATAGATATCTTAAGTTAAGCGGGACCACTTGAAATCAGGCTTCCACTTGACAATTTAAAATCACGATAACTTCTGAAATAATACTCCAAATCGAAACAAATTTGGAGAGTGATATTATCATATAATTATCTTGAATGTTTTCACTGGGCAACTTGTCCCGACATCTTGTTTCTAAGTTCCAGCCACTTGAAATCACACTGTCACTTGAAAATATGCCATCACGATAACTTTTAAAATACTAAACAGATTCAAATAAAAGTTGAATTGTGAACTTATGATTCAAATATCTAGGATAAGTTCACTTAGTGACTTGATCCGCAATTTTATGTACTAGTGGCTGCCACTTGAAAATTTGTCAATATAGTAACTTTATTAATACAGAATCGATTCGCATCAAATTTGGGTAGTGGATTTATCCTTCAAATATCTCAGATAAGTTCGCTGGGCATCTCACTCCGGTTTTTTTTTTCCAAGTGGTGCCACCTGAAAATTTCTTATGACGATAATTTTTGAAATACGGATTTAATTTGAACTAGAACTGGACAAGGAACTTATACAAGTATACTGGATGATTTCCCTGGGCAAGTTGTTTTGCCATTTTGTTTCCAAGTTGCAACCACTTAGACTGCGACTTGAAAATTTGCCATAAAATTAACTTTTGAAACACGGCATTGATTTAAACCGCAGTTGGACAGTGAACCTGTGCTTCAAATACCTTGGATATGTTTGCTAGGCAACTTGTTCCGCTGTATTGTTTCCAACTGGCGGCCACTGGAAAATTTGTTATCACGGTACCTTTAGAAATACTTAATGAATTCAAATAAAAGTTGAAAAATGGATTTATCTTTCAAACAACAAAGATCTAGAAAATTCACGTAACCCGTGAACCAATCAAGTTATTGCGTCCATCTTTGGTATATCGATTATAAGTATTTTCTCGCCAAAAGTCGCCAAAAAAGTCGCCATAGGGGAAAAGCCGCCAAATGTGGCGCCAAATCCATTACCTAAGTTGCTGGATCTTTTTAATGCGTTTTTAAGGAAAAATTAGGCTATTTTAGGGCTAAAACAAGCTAGAAATGCAGAAAACTAACATTTTATCAACTTACTAATTGAAAGAATTTCTACAAAAAAAAAAAATTATTTTCAAATTTGAAACGATATTTTAGATGAGGAACTTTCTCTGCCATTTTGATCGAAGTGCCAGCCACTTAATTTTTCAACACGATGACTTTTGAGATTTTGAATTAATTCGAACTATATATGTGTACAGTAGAATTATCTCACAAATACATTTCACATATTTGTCCATATCTCACCATTTTGCTTCCAAGCGCCGGCCACTTGAAAATTTTAAATTCACATAAAAAGGTATTTATGAACCGATTTGCTTAAAAATCCATATGTGCATAGCCTACATCAATATTTCTACCAAATGCATTAATAATTTGTAGCCGCCATTTTCAAACAAAATGACGGCTACTTGATAAGGAAACAGAAATCAACCTACCCTTCCGAATAAGCCGGAAGGTCTTTTTTTTTCATTTCATTTTGATTTTATTTTATCATTTTATTATTTCTGTTCCGATTTTTAACTATGCTATATCGCCTTCGAGCGTAGGAGAGCGGGTTCAATTCCCGCGCTGGCCCTGGGTGTTTTGCCATTTTTTCGTATTGTAATTCTGTCATGTGCTATCTGTCGTTATCTGACGAAGATTTACAAGCGGACTATAAGTCAAGCATACAAATCTGATGTACATGTTATCAATAAACAAACAAACAAAATATGCTATAATATAAATGGAATCTTTCCTAAGCATAGTTTCTCTTCCTTTTCACTGCACTGTTAAAATTAATAATTCAACATTTAACATATAATAAAGAGGCTAAAAGGGCGCAAATTAGACAAATTTAACTGTAACCAATATTTTACCGTTTTATTGATACTTAGTACCAAAGTGGCAAAACATAGCACATCAAATTCCTAAAAATATTACTTGCAGCTAAATTGGGATCATTTTTCTGGTTAAACATAAAACTTTATTTTTAACTAGCAGGCTTTGCCCGCTTCGCTGGACACTATATTTAAATGATTTCTTTGTAACTGAATATATTTCGATTGGCGACTATTTTCGTCACAGCTTTAGTATGGGACCTCCTTGGCAATATCAAACATTTTTTGAACTTCTCGAATCTGTACAACAAAACTATTATTAAAACAAATATTTTCGAAAATAGTCCAATAGCTGGTGTTAATTCTTCGAATATTCTGGAAACAGTTGAAGCTGTTACTCGTACAGTATAAGTCATTATTCGATGAATGTTCTGGAACAGTCTAAAAAATAGTCACTTGTTCCACAGGAGTAAAGCAAATAACATCAACTACACCAGAGCAAAAATTTTCGCTCACGAAAAATGTCCAGTTGCTTAGAGCTCAATTCCTAAAGTGCAGTGACTCAGAATAGGTCTCTGAATAACTCTGGATCGCAGTGACTACATACTCTTTCGCAAAAATCAACTCACACCTACTTATAACTTTTGGCGATGGGGCTTGGAGATGACTCCATCGAGAATCCCTTGGTAAGCTCAAGGTCTACGTTCCCGTGTGTCGGAGAGCTTCGAAACATCGGGAACCCTAAACTATCATTTTTCACCAAATTTGGTCGCACACTCGCCAAGTTTGTCTCCAAGACTATGCTTTCTATTAAATATATCTTTAAATATTAATTTGAATTAATCAAATATTTCTGCCCGACAGCGTGCAAGTGCAGTCACACACAGCAGCTCATTTATTTGTATGTTAACTTAGCGTAGTGATTGGTATATAAAAAAAATAAATAAATAACTAAACATTATCGTGCTACACAACTTTATTGAATCTCTCCCTTGGCGGCTTTTGAATTTTTGTCGCCATATTAGCGATTTTTTTTTTTTTTTTTTTTTTTTTTTGTATAATTTCTTGCATAAAAATAGAAAGCGTTTTATCAGACACCTCTTCGTTAACATATAAGAACCCTTCATATTCTGTTTATTTTATTAATGGTTTTTAGGTTTAAAATAGTGCTTGATGAAATAAATTTTCTATTTAAAACTACACTTTTTTTTCTATAAAATTATCTACTCAGATAAAAATAGATCATTTATGTGACTACTATTTCGGTTTATTTTTTTCGTTTTGTAATATTTTATAAATTTTAGATTTTTCTTGAACTACCTAGATTAAAATCGCTGTTGCTAAATTAAACCTCTTTTATATTTTTCTTGACCTACCTAGATTAAAATCGCTGTTGCTAAATTTAACCTCTTTTATATTTTTCTTGAACTACCTAGATTAAAATCGCTGTTGCTAAATTAAACCTCTTGGCGAAAAATGTTCGGTGTACTTCAACGCAACAATTTAAAAAATCACCCAAGAGGATCTATAAATAAAACTGATTTTAGTACAACACATATTAGCATCGTAAACATTAGCACTTTATCAATGTGTAAAAGAAATTTTAAATTAAAAATGACGTCAATTTTTGTGAGATGCATAATTTATTTATTTATTTTTTATTGTTCACGTTTAGATAAATGTATTTATTTTCCTGTTGGAAAAAAAAAATAAACTCGTATTTTTTTTTGGCAACAATTAAATTATAGATAAAATTTAAATGGCTAATTTTTTGCTATTATTAGCTTACAAAATTGCTATTTTATGCATAAAAATAACAAAAAAAAAGTTTTTTTTTCGGAATAAAAGGCAGCCAACTTTCTAAGTTAGGGTATAAGCTATCTCCATAACAAATTTTATCGAAATCCGTCGAGCAGTTTTAGCGTGAAACTCAGTCAAATAAATTCACGGACATTCACATTTATAATATATATAAGATAATGTAGAGAGCCACCTTGAGAGATAATAAATTCAATTTTTATTAAATTGAAAAGTTAGAGAATTCAGATTATATTTTACTGACAATAAATGTCGTAAATTTTTATATACTTTTTCGATTTCTTTTTACCGAGAATGTTTTATTGTGTAGGTGTTAAGGCCGATTCAAAACGCGTAAGGTCTTACGCCTGGATGGAGTAGTCTTCGTGGGGGTCTTTCTAAATAGGTTTCTAAGCCTATATTTAAGAGAGCTTTTCAGTAAACCGTGGTACTCCAAATCGATAGGCTAATGTGCACGATTTGGGTTCGATCGCGGCCCCTCCAAACTACTATCTTTGACAGGAGAGCCTCTAGCTCACTGCGGGGGGTGGGGTATTTTTAACTATGAGAGATTTTACATAAAAGTAGGAAGAATCATTAAACGTGTTCTACGCAGACTTATTAGGTATTATTCATAGATAATTCTCGATTTACATGAGAGGAATTGTTTAATAGCTCCAAACATATTCTGGAATACTTATAAGGGATATACCAAATATGGAAGCTCTAATCCCATTGGCTGATGAGATATCGAGATTTCTGGAACGTTCCATACTTTTCTACAGGGGTATATAAGCCTGCTTTCTACGCCAAGGCCAGTCAGTTCAGTTCAGTTTTCAGCCAGCTTCGCTAGTACTTGCATTGTTTGAACCTCTTTAAAAGAGACTTGCTTCAAGTGTTATTGCTATACAGTTTGTACTGTGGATTTGCTATTGACAGCTGTTGTTTAAGCTGTGATTACTGCTTGAATTAAAGTTGATACTTGGTTTATTGACCTGTATTTTTCTAGAACTTTCTGTGAATAAATTACTGAATTCTTGTAAGTTTGGCCTTTCATTCTCGGACAACTCACGAACCCCCAACTACGCAACAATATGTTTGAATGCATGAAAATCCACATGACACAATACGAGTAAAGATTTATAATGAATGTGTAGACTAGTTTGGTGCATGATTATTTGATTCGCGATTATCCTATTACGAATTCGTCGCTTGGAAAAGCGCATGAACTTCATGTTTCTCTAGTCGATTTTCCTGTATTTAAGTGCAGAGCCTCATTCCAACATGAATGGTTACCAACCTATTTTAACACTGATTTAAAAATTACTTGCGGACACCACGTTTACAAACTGCTATTCGGTCGATGTAGTCATATATCTTGGTCACCATGAAATTTATCAAGGATAATTTTCTTCATGAAAAAGGTCATGTATACGATATTTTTTTCCACTGACAGTAAATATGACTTTATCGCTATATTATCTTCATTCTGAATATGTCACAGACACCTTTAAAAACGCGCGATCATTTTTTCCGCATTCCAACGTTTTGAAACAGAGAAAAATTACTGCATTTTCAAAGGCGTCTTTTGACATATCCAGGAGAAAGACGGTCTGGAGGTGAGATATATATATATTTTTTAATAGTTAGTAAAAATATCGTACATGACTTTTTCAAATGATTCCATAAAAAGAAATATGTCCATGAGAGTTTTTGTTAAATATTTCGGTCTGCATAAACATTATTTTCTGTTGTCAATACGATATTTCAAATCTGTTTCGTTATTAGCGTGTGTTATTGCTCGGTTCATTAAAGCGTAAGTATTGTGGATGATTCATATTTCTTTTAAATATTTCTGAAAATATGCGATTTCAATCTTTTGGATAAATTTGGCATTTGGTCATAAGTTTCTCTTGCATTCTACTATTTTTGTTACATAATATGCACATATAATTTTTTCTGTAAAATCATCAATATTAACGAAAATTTAAATAAATTTAAAAATGCATGAAAGTGACCGGGTAAATACGGACTAAGACCCCTTAGAAAGCCAACCCCCCCTCCCCCCATCCCTCACTGCAAGTGAAAGCGCATCACCCTATGCTTAGGACTCTCGTTTAGTCATTCCCAAACACCAAATACCATAAAAATGACCCTTATTTCTCATACACTTTTCCCTTCCATCACATCACCAATGTTACCATACGTGTGCATCGTTTTTGAAACTTAAACACTTATAGCTTAATACAGTGCAGATTTTTAGTCTAGCCGGTATAGTATAAACACAGAAAGAGTAAGCATTTTTCTCTGTCTCATTCAACTTGTACGCTATTTCAAATTCATTTTGTATCATTCTTTTTTTAAAGATCGCTACAATGTATTGATATATCTATATATAAATACCAAATTTTCCATTTGTCTAAGATGTTGGTATTAGGATTAAGGCCAATTGACTGCACTAATGTCCTAGGCATGAGGCGGAGTGTCCTTCGTGGGATCTTTCTAAGGGGTCCTAGCTCGTATTCACGCACGATATTTGTCTAAGTATTCAGTCAATTATAAATTCCCATGAAACCATTTCACAAACATATCCTTAAAAAAAAATAATAATAAATAAATAAAAATGGAGGAAGATATTTTTGAAAAGGTATCATTAAAAACTTGTGAAAATACGCCTACCCATATCGAAGAGGGGACAAGGCCCGGGTTTAGAAGTGTCAGTGTTTTAGAAGTACCAAATTTTTAAAAGTGATTAAAAATTGAATAGTAGACCCGATTAAAATTTGAAAAATAACTAAATTTTGAAAGATAAAAACCCTCCGATTTAAAAAATAATTAAAATTGAAAATTGATTGAGATACGTGGATAATGACTATATTTGTACGATTGATCAGAAACCGGATAACTCGTGTGTAACTACGAGATGCTGCTACTTTTACTTTTATACAGCAAAGCGATGGAACAGCCGGGGATAGATTTAAACTTAGATTCACGAAGCCACATGTAGAGAGAGGCAAAATTTATAAGCCTATTAAAATATGAAAAGCGATTTAATTTTAAATTTAAATTTAAATATGAAAAGCAATTAGAATTTAAACCTCATTAGATTTTTAACCGACTGTACAAACAGATTTGAAAGATATCTGCTACGACTGAAGCATGTTTTCATTTCAGAATTTTTTTTTTTTTAAATAATCGTTAAATATGAAATATTAATTTAAATATAAAATATTGAACATAAAGCTGTAAAATTAATATTATGAAGCATAGTAGCTTATTTATTTATGAAACAAAATAGTTTCCATATTGCCTGATAAATATGTAAATTAGGGATGGACCGGATATCCGGAAAATATCCGGTATCCGGCATATCCGGCTGATTTTTCAATATCCGAAATATCATCGGATATTCGGATCAAAACCACCGGATATCCGGTTAATCTGCCGGTTATCCGGTTTTTAATTTTTTTGTTGTTGTTTTGTTTTGTTTTGTTTTCTTTCATTAAAAGATGGTGAGAAATGCGAGAAGCAACTTTCATCTTTCCGTTTGCGGGGAAACTTCAAAAAATAACTTCTTAAATCACGTCACTAAAGAAATCTTAATATATATAAATCTCGTGTCACAATGTTTGTCCTCAATGGACTCCTAAACCACTTAACCGATTATAATAAAATTCGCACACCATGTGCAGTTCGATCCAACTTGAGAGATAGGATAGTTTAAATTTCAAATTATAGTCGCAATTTTAATTTATTGCTAATTATTTGTCTGTTATTATTTGACAGTCACAATTATCTGTTAACTCCAAATGATTCTAACAGATGTCGATACCTTTCGACTGGGTTGAGTAAGTAATCAATAGATGGCGCTGCTATGGTAAATCTACGAACGTGTCATATAAGCTACATTTTAACAGCATAATTACCACGTGTTGTTGACGCTATAAAATTCTCCTCAAAATATTTACAGTCTTTATTTGTAACAGATTACTTTCAACTTTCATATTTCCTTTCAAAAATGAAACGGGGAAAGTAGAGCGTGGAGCAATTACTCTGTTTCATATGAAAATGAAAGCTGAAATATATTTGGTGCTGCCATCTACACAAAGAATCTTCAACTTTTTAACCTATTAATAAATTTCGTATAATTCAATTATTTCCACTTTTTAAATTTTTGGTGTTAGCATAGCCGGCCACGTGTTACTTAGACTGAAGTGTAAATTGAATTCATATTATAATGAAGATAATACAGTGAAATTAATCCTGTTTTTTACTTATTTGTGCTTCATTGATCAAAACTTTATAATTTAATCTGTATATATATATAAATTACGTGTCACGATGTTTGTCCGGGGTAAACTCCTAAACTAAGGAACTGATTTTGATGAAATTTTGCACACTGTGTGCAGTTTGATCCAACTTGAGAGATAGGATAGTTTTTATCTCAATTTATTGTCACAATATTGTTTTATTGCAATTATTTGTTAATTATAGACCTTTATTAAAGGTACTCCAAAATATCTGTGAGTTCCATTAATTTAATTGTTGCCAAAAAAAAAAAAAAAAAAAAAAATACGAGTTCATTTTCTTTCGACATAAAAATAAATACATTTAATCAAACGTGAACGTTAAAAAATTATAAAAAGTTAAATTATGCATCTCACGAAAATTGACGTCATAATCAATTTAAAGATTTTATACACATTGATAAAGTGCTAATGTAGTTCTATCATAGATATAGTAATATATATAGATCTCTCATCCCCATGTTATCGTAGAAAGATTTTTGATGCCGAAAAAAGATAAAAAATAAAAGCTTTGGAAACAGCCATTAAGTGGTATTGAAAAAAAAAAAAAAAAAAAAAAAAAAAGAAAAGAAAGAAAGAAATATGAATTTGAAACTGTATCTGGAGTCTTCCATTCCCCTTTAGCAAATAAATTATTCATAAATTTTATTTGCTAAAATATTAGTATGTATTCCCGTGTGTATTCACTCGGGGAAAGACGGCCATATTTTGGTAAAAACGTCGTCTTTTCCCAAATGAAAAGGAATAACTTTTTTCTCCCCAATGATCACTCTATTCTATATATGCTATACTATATCTATGAGTTCTATACGCAAGCGAAGTGTGACTCACTGACCGTCTGTGCAGCCAAGAAAAAGATTTCCTATGTTAATTGCCCACTGGATTTTTTGTAAGAAATTATTAAAAATCGAGGAAATTTATTTCCCGATTTTAATCCTTATATTTGGGTATAGATATGTATTAGTTATCGCGGGTGTTAGATTGAATTATTTTGCTGTCAAATTGACAAAATTTTAATTTTAAATTTTTAAACTCTGTCGCCCTTGGCTTTTTTTATTATTATTATTATTATTTGGCGATCAAAAGCGTAACACGAAAATATACATGCCAGATGTATGCATTGTACGAAATGTAATATGTATTATTCATTGTACGTATGTATGACATGTAATATGTATTGTACGAAATATTGTTTCATATTATTCATTACTCTTTTAATATAAGTTGTTAAAATAACCATGATTTTTGAAAGGAATTAAATATTTTCGCCAGATAATTTGGCGATATTCTTTTTTTTTCGCCAAGGATGACAGAAATGAAATCTATTCCGCTGCAAAATATTAGTATCTTACATCAGATATTTTATTTAGACATTTGAAAACAAATTTGACTTCAAACTATGATAGAATATTTATCATTTTCCTTTTAATTTGTATATTATTAGTATATTAAAATTTAAAAGCATGGTATATAAAAAGTTTTTTTTTTTTTTTTTTTTAAATCTTATAATTATTCTTATCTTAATCCTCAATGTTTCCCATCTTTATTGACTTGAATTTACTATTAAAATTTTAACATACTCAAAAACTTCTCATCACTTCGTTAAAATACACTAAACTTTTCCAAAATCTTTTTGTATTTAAAATGATACATGTATTTACTTTAAATGTCCAATATTTCATAAGATTTCCAATTTTAAAGTTTTAAAATATTTATCAAATTTACTTATTTTTCTGGTTTAGCCTTATTGTTTTCCCTTTTATAACTACAGCTGTTGCCCTCTTTAAAATATTTAAAATGATGAGGTCATTTAATAGTAAAATTATCCATTATAGCATATATTATATTTCACTCCTCCATAAAAATTGATTTTAAAATCGTCTGTTTCTTTTATACTTTTATTTTAATAGAATTTTAATAGAATTTAATTTATATATTAGTCATTTTAGCAATTTTATCCAAAGTAGCATTAGAAATAATATATATCACTTCTCCATTAAAATTTATAGGACCCTACAATAAAATTAATTTGTGCTTAATATCAACACTACGAAAATTTTTATCAATCGCTTCCAAATTTTGACCTAAGTTTCAAATCTCAACCCTGTGGGTTTTTACATCGGCTACAACGTTTTCGTCTTTGTTCGTAAATAATAATTTAACTGTACTAAATAGTTTACAGCCGTATAATTCAACGTATAACTTAGTCACAGCAACGCGTGGCCGGGTCTGCTAGTAATCTCATAAAATTCCACATTTATGTCTCCATTAGTTTGACTCGGCATTGCTGAATAAGCAAGCAAGTCAGTCAGGAGACCTGCCTTTATAGATGTAGATTCCTGCAATTTATTTCTTTTAATTAAAAACAAGTATGTTATGGCCATCGTAAGATTTTCTTCTATATTTTCCTATATAAATTCACTAAGGGGAAATCATTTATTAAAACTATTATTTATTAAAATTATCTAACATGATGAATACAAATAATTTTCATCTTAAAAAAACTAACACAAAATATCCAAAGAAAGACAGTTTTATTATGTACTAACAAGATTTGCCCCCTTCGCTGGTCATTATATATTTAAGGAAACTCTTTTCTATATCGCTTTGTTAAAAAAAAAAAAAAAAAAAAAAAAAAAAAAGAAAGAAAGAAAAAAAAAAAAAAAAAAGGAAAGGAAAGGAAAAGAATACTGAAGTCGCTCAAAAGCTCGTCTTGGGCTCCCGCTCCCGGGTTGACATAAATTAGTGCCTATAAACAGTCGGTGTCAACCAATCAACAGGTGGCGCTACTATGCAGCGATTTCCACAATTTGAAAAAAGGCTATATCTCAGGAACTACTGTGCAAAATTGCATAAAAAATTATATGTGGATGCACTTGACATAAGTTATAGCGAAGCAACTTTTGGTACTAGTTGTTCAATAGGTGGCACCTCTATACAGCGATTTCCTCAGCTTAAGGGAAGATTATATTTCAGGTTCTAATGCGTATAATCAAACATCACTTGAAATGTGATAAAGCCTTTATGAGATATTACGCTGATTCAATCTGGATATATATCTACCAATATTTAGCGCTACTAAAGTACAGTTTTTCCCGAGAACGGGAATGCATGTTTCAACTGCTATGGCATTTAGCTGTACGAAATTTCATATATGAGATAACCAGTATGAAAACGCATTTTTTAGGATGTTAGGTAAATTATGTTTTTTTTTTTTTTTTTTTTTTTTGATATTTAGTATTAGTTTTCTCCAAGATGAAAATCACCCTGCATTCATCATGATAGATAATTTTAATAAATAATAGTCTTTGTAGTTGAACTGAGTGAATTTATATAGGAAAAAATACAGAAGAAAGTTTTGTGGTGGCCACAACATACTAGTTTTACTTTCTCTTACGCATGTAAATGGTCGAGAAGTACTGTTTTTGGTCAAATGTTTGAAGTCGAGTTTTTGTTGTATTTACACAATTTAAGGTCCCCTGAATCCAAAAATCATATTTTTAACAGCTGGTCTGTTTGTCTGTGCGTGTGTCTATCATCAGCATATCTCAAGAACAAATAAAAGCAGAAAGCTCAATCAAACTTAGTATTCTAAATTTGTATGATATAGGGATGCTACACTAAGTCTTTCGTGCAGATCAAACAAATGATTCGTGTACAGGTCCAAGAGAATTCAAATACATTGCGTCTATGGGGAAAATCAGGGCCTGATTATCCAAAAGGCTCAGGAAGCACAAGCTTCCCTCTAAAATTTAAGAGGGGGCCCCATAAGGATTAAAAACATGGTCTTGAATTTTTTGTTTCATATTTTCACACTGAGATTGAATTTTTTCTGATAAAGGTTACCTAAAACAAGGCAAAACACTCACTATTTCAGGAAAAGTCTATTATTAACCTCAAAAATCTGAATGTTCTTAATTAAAAAGTTGTATGATTTTAATGTTCCGCGTAGAAACCACCCAGATGTATGGGAATAAAAATAATAATAAACATACACTATTTTTTGGTCTATAGCATTTTTATATTACAATATGTAACAGGAAAACAAGATTTTCCGAAATCAAAGGGGGCCCCGAAATGATGCTGAGCTTCCCCTAGCTTCAAAGCTTAATCGGGCCCTGGAAAATTGTATGTAAGTAGAGTTTAACAACTATAAACTGCACTAAACCAAATAAAATGAATTTATATATTTTATGTGCGTAAAAACATGTTTAATTTAGAATATGGTATGGAAATCCTTCACTGTTCGTTTAAAGAAGTATTCAAAACAACTAGACAATACTTGAAAATTGATGGAAGTGTATTTCAGGTTGTGCCGTCTGTTATTAATATCGGATTATATTTAAGTGCATCATGTGATGTTTACATAATTTTCAAAAGATATACACTGGCCAATATTTAAGCTATAATATTCTTTTTTATTGTTAGTGGAAGTGCTTTTCTATAATATTTTACCATGTCCAGGAAAGCTGCTTAGGAATTGAAATTAATTCTTCGTGGCCATATGGTTAATAACGTATTTTTTTATGCTAAATATTCACTGCTTGTTTTTTTTTTTTTTTTTTTTTTTTTTATATATATATATATATATATATTTACACGTTTTGAGACTTCCTGAATACCGATACCGAAGTCAAGTTTTAATGCTTGATCTTTGCCTGAGACACTTAGAGTAAATTAAAAACAAGTAATTTTAAACGATCCAAATGTTGTACTTTGAATTAAAATGCTTATTAGTAGAAAATTTTGATCAAAATTGGTAAATTTTAAGAAATGTTGCATGTGAAAGCTGTCTGAATAATTTTAAATGAACTTTTGTATTTAATAACAGACTTGAATTCTATATAAATGTATATATATAATAATAAAACGGGATGTTGAAGGGAGCGGTAGTCCCCCCCCCCCACACACACACATTATTTATCAATTAAATCTGTTCAGAAGCCTAATTTGAATTGTTTTAACATAGGCTTACATAACAGTACTCGTTTTTTACCCCTTAATTTCCAATCTGTATTTATAGTTTTTAATTCCAGGGTAAGCGAAAGTCATGTGAGTGGCACACAAGATTATTTGAGTAAGTTTTGACAATTATATGCATAGAAAGGCAAAGCACGTAGTTCAGACAACATTGCACAGTATATTCTGTTAACCTATATATCTATATATATATCTAAATATATATCTACATAAGCATAAGAATTTATATTAAAAAACTAGTATGTTGTGGCAACTACAAGACTTTCTTCTATATTTTCCTACACAAATTCACTAAGGGCAAAAAATTTATTAAAGCTATTATTTATTAAAATTATCTAACATGATGAATGCAAACGATTTTCATCTTAAAGAAAACTATCACTAAATATTCAAAGAAAGACCGTTTTACTGTCTATAAATAACATTTTTAAAAATGCGTTTTTATAATGGTTGTCTCACACATCAAGTTTTGCACAGTTATATGCCACACAAGCTGAGATATAACCTATCCGTTATCGAGGAAATTTCCAGTATAGCAGCGCCCTCAATTGCTCCATAAGCATCCAACTTGAATCAGCATAATGTCTCATAATGGCCTTAATATATATCAAGTTTTGGTTGATGATACGCAATAGAACTTGAGATATAGTCTTTCCTTAAACTGAAGAAATCGCTGTGTAGCAGCACCACCTGTTGATAAGTTGACATTAAAAGTATATAGGTGCTAATTTAGGTCAAGGTGCATCTACATGTAAATTTATATGCAATTGTGTGCAGTAGGTTCTTAGCTACACCCTTCCCTTAAATTGCGGAAATCGCTGTATATCAGCACCACCTGATGGTCGATAAGCATCCAAATTGAACTGGTATAAGGTCTCATAATGGCCTTCTTACATATTAAATTTTCTCTGATTGTAATTTTTAACATGGCAGTATGGAACAAAACTTTGTATAAATGTACATAATGAGAGTTATTTTAAACGTGTGATTGTAAAATTAATATGAATTAATTATGATAGTTATGGTTAAAAAGAAAAAAAAATTTGCATGTGGGAGCATCAATTCACACCCTGTGTGTGTGTGGTGGGGGGGGGGGGTGTTTAGTTTCTATCAACTTTTGGTGCCACCCTCTCATTAGGTGGCGCTGCTACACAGCGATTTCTGCAATTTAAGAAAAAGCTCTCAGGTTCTATTCCGTATAATAAAACAAAACTTGATGTGTGACAAGGCCATCATGAGACATTATGCTGATTCAAGTTGGATAACTATAGGCCAATAAATGGCGCTGCTATACCAGAAATTTCCTCGATATCACGGAAAGGCTATATCTAAACTAGTATGGCATAGAACTGTACGAAACTTGATAGGTTAGATAACCATTATAAATACACATTTTTTAAGATGTTATTTAGAGGCAATAAAACTGACTTAATTTGGATATTTGGTTTTAGTTTTCTCTAAGATAAAAATCATTTCCATTCTTTATGTTAGATAATTTTAATAAATAATAGTTTTAATAAATTGTTTACCCTTAATAAATTTGTATAGAAAAATATAGAAGAAAGTCTTGTGGTGGCTCAATATACTAGTTTAATTACTGTGTACTCTTAAAAAAACTGAAATTTTCATGTGTACTGGGAAAGGGGACTGCCGGATATCCGATCGGATATCCGGATCCGGCAAAGTAAAAAAATATCCGGAATGCCGGATATCCGTATCCGGTTCATCCCTAATGTAAATGTAACATTTGTCTATTTCTCAGTAATTAAATAAAAATTTTAATTCTGCCTATTCAACCAGATATTCATAGAAGAAACCAAACTAATCAATATTTTCCTAATTCCACTAGAATATTTTTTTTATTGTGATCTGAATATTATGTGCAATGTTCACAGATATTGATATATCAAACAATGATATAGTTCTCCTTAATTACATTACATTTATTATTATAATTATAGTATTATATGTGCATAGTATTTCAAAATGTGGGGAGGGGAGAAGACGCCATAGTGAAATTGTTCTAGGGCGCAATCTAACTTAAATACATCTCTACACAAATTTCTAACAAAGAAATGTATAACGGTATAAATAAATATTTACTGAATATCTCCTTTTCCTTTATAGTGTTATGAATACGGAATACTAGGATCACTTAAAATAGAACCTTACCTCATGGAGGGCACCCTCCAACGGCCGAGCGATTCTGAACTCAAAGCTGGTAGATGGGAAGTACCCAGGTCGCGCTCATCGACCTAGCCGTTCGGAATTTTCCGTGGTTTTCTCCGAAACTCACGTAAATGCGGGGTAGGACCCCTCAGAAAGAACCCCACGGAGGACATTGCACTAATAGGCCTAGGACCCCAACTTAACCAAGCGGCTTTAAACCGCACGAGCAATTAGTTAACTAATCTCATAGAGGGCAACAACATCTTTATAAAGTTAAAAATGGCATTTAATTTTTGAAAACCATAAATGAAATCTATTTTTTAATATAATCTATGAACCTCAATCACACTATTTTACATTTAAGCACAAGTAACAAATAATCAGTTGTTTAACTTATTTTTATTTAGTATTATTTATATAATATAGTTTTAAATTTTCTATTTGCTTTTGGTTCATAATGGGATCTGGATGAAACTTTTAAAACGAATTGTAGCTTCCAAATGCGGAAATTACGCATCGTATTTGCAGGACACAGAAATAAAATAACCGATCGCTGGTGCTGCTATCTATCGGATATTGTAGGAACAGTCAGACTAATTTTCTTATATTTTCATGGTATTTTTGCCGCAAAATAAGTTTTTATAAAGTTAAAAGAGATTTTTAAAAAAAATTCAATTGATATGTTGTTGTTTTTTTTAATATGTTGATTATTTAAGTAGATACGCATCATATTATTAATTTTTCACTTCTTTATTTTATGTACCAAAATATTGTTTCCTGAAATCTTCTAAATCGTTTAAAATATGAGATAAAACTAATCTGCAAGTTATGTAATTAAGCCTCTATATTGACTATCAGTTGCTAAAATACTGTAGAAATAAGTAAAATCATTATAGTGAGAAATAGTTACGATTTTGATAAATATAAAGGAGGGAGAATTTATAAATGTATGTAATATGATATTGGGTGAAAACTAAATTCAATTCTTATATACTTTTGTTTGTTATCCATAAGTGTGAGAAATACATAGATACATAATGATTACTTGTCTATGGAGAAATATATGTAGAATTATAATTAGATTTAGTCATAACTTTAACTACATTTGTTTTCCCCATAAAAAACTTCTAATCTATTCTACGCTACAGATTTTAGAGTACGGTGAATTTATTACATGAAAATTTATGAACTGAGCATTACTCCATCAATTTAAAGCAAACAAGTTTATCACTTTCTCCTCCCACATTATTAACAAAGAATATTAATCATGTATTTCTTTTATTATTATCCTTGGAAATAATTAGGCAGCGTAACCTAATTCTGCTTCTGAATGAAGCGGAGTATAGCTAGTGCTGCTCTCTATCGTATTTTTATAAAACAAGAAGCGTGATTTTTTTTTTTTTTTTTTTTAAATACAGTAATCCCATAACGTTTGCGAGAGTTATGTTCCATGAAAGTCAAGTGAATATTAAGACTATCTTCACGTGAAAAAAAGGGGGTTAAGTACCATAAAATTTTAATTAAATATTTAAACGACAAAAGAGTATGTCTATTAACAAGACGTACATAAAACCTGTATTTACATATTAAAAAAAAAAAAAAAAAAAAAATCCCAAGCGCAATTCTATAAAAATAATGCACATTCAATTTGTCTACTGAAATTGTAAGAAAGTGTGCTTGGAACTCAACTTAATCTCTAATCTCAAGTAACAGGTAAAATATAACAAAGCCTTTTTTGTACCTAAGAGTATTTGTTGTTACTTTGAAGTGAATAGAAAAAAGGAATTATCACACTACTAATTTTTGTACTATTACCTCTTCTATGAATTGGTGTTTTAAAATTGATAAATAGGTATTATTTCAATGAAAAAAATAACTTCATCCATTATTCTTTCGAAAAAAGAGACTAAATGAGGGGGGGGGGAATCACTGATTATCGAGGGACACTTTCGCGAATGTTAAGTTTTAGTGCATTTCAATATTTCCGAATGCTAAAATCACGAATTTTAAGGGACTTCGTAAATTCTTTTTGTGATTTTGTGCTATTTTTAAAAATAATTTGATTTTCGATATTTTTATTTCAAAAATATTCTGATTCTTGTTCATCACATTTTAAAATGTAACACATGCTATTTTAAAATTAAAATCAGTTTAAAATGTTAAAATAGATAAATCTAGATTTTTTTTTTTCATTCGTTTTTAAACGTAACAATTCTTCCATAACATAATTTCTTAAACCATCGATACAAAAAAATCTTTCATCCTCTGATGGAAAGATCAAAAGAGCCCATGCCTATGGGTAGAGTGCTCTCCGTGGGGGTCTTTCTTAGGGGTCCTAGCCCACATTTACGCAAGTTTCGAAAAAAACCTGGGAAAGCTCCGAACGGCTGGATCGACGAGAGTGCCCTGGGATCGAGCCCTGCACTTGCCCTCTACCAGCTTTCAGTGCAGAGCCAATGTCGCCCCCCCCTCCCCCCCCCTCAAATCTCAAAAAACAAAAGGGAAAATTTTGATGTTACGTTATCTTCAGCAACCTCTTGAACTGGCATACTTGTAGCTGGAAAGGTATAAAAGCGGAACAATAAAAATAAATATTTCTAAAAATATAGCATTTAACACCTAAATATGGGATAATCTTACTACCCGCTAAATGAAGAATCTGAATGTATTTAATGAAATGAAATATACGTGGAGTATATGCTCTCTTAGTGTACTGACAATGATAAATTTTGAAATTATTAACGACGTATACTTCTCTATATTGCGGTAACTCCGAGTTAAAACTTTCTTCAAAACTCTCGCGTAGATGTCTTAAAACTGCTTTGAAAAATTTCTTCAAAAAAAAAAAAAAAAAAACTTGCTTTTAATGATTCGTTACTTAATTAGATTACACTGAAGAATCACTTTGAATAAATATTGTAACAACTTTGAGGATGAGTATAATTTTACAACCTGCTGGCAATTGGCGACGGTCTGGGACTCACCCCTAAGGGTTGTCCGGAGACATACCATCACAATTTTGATCCTCCACGGTGAAGTACCGTAATAAAATTTCACCTTAAATATTTTCAAATCCAACTATAACATTAAAAGCTCACTGAAATCCATAACTCAGTTAAAACTCGGAACTCCTTTAAAATTCATAACTCCAACCATAACTTTCTTCACAAGTATTCCACATGATTCCTTGTTTTAACCTACAAAACCATTCGAACTAAATAAACCTTCGTAAAACGTCGCAACTTTTGACATTACTACGAAAACTGAAGGAATCGCAGTGTTCCGGCATTTTTATGTGCGTTTTACTATTATGCCACCACTATTTTTAAAAAGACATTTTTCTTGAAGATTTCAATGCTGTAAAATTATTTAAAAATATTCGTCCTAAAATACTGGTGGCAAAATAATAGAACGGCTGTAAAAAAATGGGAAAGCTGAGACCCTTGAAACTGCTTGTGAGAGCTCACAAGATTAGTTTGTTTCTTGACCTCGTAGAACTGAGATCGTTAAAATTTTAATATTGAATAATAACACAGGCCGACAAAAATGAAGTTGACAAAATTTGATTTGATGATTTCAGCTGATCTTTATGTTTTTTTGATATGCTGAATCCGAAAATGCAGCCCATTTTTCTCTATCACGTATAGATTTTTGTCAATACAGGGTGTTTACCGACACGATTTCTTACATATACCATCATAACAATCGGTTGGTTGGTTGGTTAATAAGGTTTTAAGTCGCACTAGTGCTTCTTCACAATTACAACAATAGGCATCTATTATAAATTAATCATGGAAACATACTATAAAACTTACTATATAATTATATTGGTGGAAGAGTAATGGAAGAAATTGTACAGACAGGCACCCTGTATTGGCAAAAACCTATACGTGATAGAGAAAAACTGGCTTCATTTTCCGTTTCAGCACACCAAAAAACATAAAGGTCAGCCAAAATTATAAAATCAAAATTTTACATGTCGACCTGTGTAATAATAATAATATTTATTTTTAGTCACTTACACTTATTAGCATAGCCGCATTTCACATATACGTATTTGCAGGGGGCATTCCGGCCATTTAAAACGCATGATTATTTACATTCAAAAGAAGACTCTCTTATAAGTGAATTTAGGAAATCAGTAACAAATTGAAAATAATAATAATAAAAGTACTTTTAATTTCCTTGAGTCATAAACATTTTGAACTATCTGTATCTTTTACATCTTGTTTATATGAATTTTTATCTATATAAGACAAATATTTAAAGAGGCATTTAATATTTCTTTTCGAAATTGAGAAATATTTTCATAAGTTTTTGTTTCTAGTACGAAGTTTTACTATTTTTGGGGTATTGGAACATAAAAACGTTTGGTTTTAAAATCATGTGAGAAGGAGCAATCAAGGAAGACTAATTAACCTGAAAATTAAAAAAATATGACGGGGGGGGGATATTTTGTTAATGTATGTCTCTCAACAATAGGCCTTAGACACTAAATTTAAATCTTTTAAAGATGCATTTCGTTTCAAAGGTCTTTTTTTTTTTTTTTAATTCTAGTGCATACATTTTTACAGGGTGTACGAAAAATCTTGATCTCTGTTTAATTATTTCAATAATGACCTTAGGTGGTATAATTATAAAAAGTCTGCAGAGTTTTATAAAATCAGTTAAAAATTTCAAGGAAACTCAATTTCATAAATTTTAAAATTAAAATTATGTACTGACCCCCCCCCCCCCAAAAAAAAAAAAAAAAAAAAATCAATGAATAAATTATGCACCATATCCTAATAAGGCCGTATACAAAATTTCATTATTCTATTAATATGTCCTACAGATATTTAAGTATATCTATAGGACTAAAAAAACAATAGTTAAAAAATTAAAGTCAACTCAAATTTTTCTGAATACTCTGCATGTGTTTTCTACATTCAAATTAATTTTCTCTAGGAAACGAATATAAGACTTTCACACAAAGTTGATAACAGGAAATTAGTAGCAAATTAAAATGAAAAACACTTTATATATTTATATTATCAATGCTTTTACTTGTAATTTATTTATAATATTATGAAATTCGACTGACGGTAACATTTTTTCAAAGTAAAACCTATGTCAGGACATGAAAAGGGATTCAATTAGTATTTTAATTTTTGTATTTTAATATCTCAGAAACGACTAAAACCTCAATAGTTAAATATGACTAAAAACTGAATAGTTAAAAAATTAAAGTCAATTCAAAATTTTCTGAATATTTTGTACGTTTTTTCTACATTCAAATTAATTTTCTCTAGGAAACGAATACAAGTTGATAAAATTGGTGATTAGACAAAGTTGATAACGGAAAATTAGTAGCAAATTAAAATGGAAAATATTTTATATATTTATATTATCAATGCTTTTACTCGTAATTTATTTATACTATTATGAAATTCGACTGACGGTAACATTTTTTCAAATTAAAACCTATGTCAAGACATAGAAAAGTGATCCAATCAGTATTTTTATATTTTAATATCTCAGAAACGCTTTATGATACGTATTTGCTAATTTTTACATTATTTTACTAATGTATAATATACATTTCCCTCCTTAGAAAACTTTTTGTTTGAAAACCTTATAAGAATTTAAATTTTGAAATCTTTGAATAGTTTAAAAATTTAAATTCTTTTTATAAAATTCTGTACTTTTATATACGTCACTTTTACATTTATAATACATGACTAAAAACTCAATAGTTAAAAAATTAAAGTCAATTCAAAATTTACTGAATGTGTGTATTTTCTACTTTCAAATTAATTTTTTTCTAGGAAAAGAATACGAGGCTTTTAGAAAAGATAAAACTCCGCTTTATTGAGACTGAATTTAATATTAAGTTTCAAATAACAGAATAAAGCTTTAAACTATCCGCAACCTTTCCTTTTATTCGCCTCCAATGAGGATAATGTTAAACTAGTCAAATGGCATAAAAAGGACGGCTTTCATTTCAGAAATTCAAAACCACAGATCCCTCGGGTTACGAACAAATGCCTTAACGGGTCAGGGTATAGCGATCTTCCAGATAAAGTTATAAACTGTGATTCAAGTCTGAATAAGTAGAATGAGTAGTGTTAAATTTATTCTTTCTATCACAGTGTGAGAGAAGACAAAAAAGGGGACGTGCTCTTTTTTTTTTTTTTTTTTTTTTGGAAGAGTAAGAGGATTGTGGAACTAGAGACAGGGCAAAATGTTAGATTTGCGGATAGGTACATTTGCAGATCCGAGAATGGAGGTCACAAAATTAGAGTGTTTCTAAAACCTCCAGAGTTTGGTGAGATAATTTGGATTCTCAATTAGTTAGTTTTATTTATTTATTTATGTATTTATTTTTTATTAAATAATAAAGAAAAGAGAAAGAAAAATCGTACGTATCGCATCGCACATATTATAAACATTTACTAGCAGTATTTGCATGTTACATCTTCTAGCACATGTCTATCCGACCCAAATGGCGGGTCGCTTCGGAAGTACACTTTATTCGGGAGGGTCGCATTATATTTCATATATATATATACATATTATGGAAACCTTTTCAAACTTTTCACAGGATTAAATGAAAAAATATCACATGAGGAAGTGAAAAATTTGAAATAAAAAGTAAATAAAATCCAAATAATGAAAGTATACATTATTAATACTTCTGCAGGGGCATTTGTTGAATACTGCATGCAAAATAGGTGTATTTCTGTAACTCTGTTGGCTTTATGGCCAAAAGTTACAGAGTTCAATGCCTAATAAATCCCATACAGTACCTTAGGAATAAAAACAGGAATGCAAGATATTTAATACATACATAATGTACATATGTATGTGTATCAACAAAGTAGTATTTGGGGGGAGGGGGGATGATAATTTTCCAACATAATCCGCATTTTGCAAGAAATAAAATAAATTAATAAATAACTAAAATAAATAGCCAGTAATAACGTTGAAAGAAAGATATGAAAAAATTAAAAAGTAACAGTTTCAATAATAATCATAATAAGTAAAATAATCGAATAATATTTTATTTGCAATAAACCTTTCGATATTTTTTCCTCTTTTTTTTTTTTTTTTTTTTTTTTCACAGTTACTTTAACCGTCCATTGTGATTTGACTCACAAGAGTCAGAACGAATTAATTTATTTTTCCTGAACAGAAAATTAATAATAATAATAATAATAATAATAATAATAATTTCCTACATTCTGTCGCAGGCTGCATTCGACCTGGGCCGTAGGCTATCCCAGATTTCGACGTTGGCCGGCGCCGGTAAGTGAAGTACCGTCGCCGAATGCCCAAGCTAGTGTAATTCTATGGGAAATTTTCTTCACTTATAACTCATTAACTAATGCATATTTTTAAATTCTGTTTTCACATTCAGAAAATTCACAACTGTTAAATTGATGGACCTTTTTTAAAAAATGGATTTTTTTAACTTTAAATATTTTATTTTGGAGCTGTAATATACGAATTTTCAGTATGTGAAATTTTTCATTTTACAATTTGAAAATAAAATAAAAAAAAAAAAAAAAAAAAAATATTTTTAAAAAGCGTCCGTTAGTTGTTAATTATCTGAATGTGAAAACAGAATTTAAAAATATGTATTAGTTAATGAGTTATAAGTAAACAAAATTTCCATAGAATAACATTAGCTTGGCCCTTTCGTTAAAAAAATAGCATACTTCTTGTCCCTCACCCAGAAATAATCACACCCTTCTTACCCCTCGTCTATTCAAAATTGCACCCTTTTTGCGCTGAGTGCATGCCTTATAAATGATTTTTTATTCACACGTGAAACATAACCATTTTTTAAAGCTATCTCAACTTTCTAATGTATTCTTGAATTCCAAACTTTTTGCAAATCAACATTTTTTTGCTTATGTTTCGTATTATAGTGAGAAAGCTAACTACCAATTTTTATAAGAATTTTATAGCATGTACTTACTAAACAGCTACCAAAACTTGTATTAGTATTGCTTGTTATGACCAATTATTACCTATTTCAGGGATAAGGTTCGAAAGAATTTTCTACGGAATCATAAGTCATGTTTACTTAATTTAGAAATAAACTACTATGTTATGGCCACACGAGACTTTCTTATATGTATTATCTTGTATAAGTTCGTGCAGTACAAATTATTTATTAAATTATTACTTATTAAAATTATTTTCCATGATGAATGCAGAGTACTTTTTATATCACAGTCAAGCATAACACTAAAGTCTAAAACAAAATTCAATTAATTTTGTATTTACATTAAAAGAAGGCAATTCTCTTTTTCTTTTTATTATTATTATTATTAAAAAAGAAAAACATCGAAAAAATTTGTTTTAAATTATCACAGATCTATAGTTAAACAATTCATTTTAAAGGTACAGACGAGTTCTTCCGAATGCTACCCATATTGAAAATTTACACCACCCGAGGGGGTACTTCCTCCCCCCCCTCACACACGCAGGGAGGGGGGCGATAATCCTACATGCACAGTTTTTTTTTTTTTTTTTCTAAAACTGACCCACCTAATCAGGATGATTGTTAATTTTCTTGTAACAATCACGTAATACATGAGAAAGGATATTTAAAATGGATTTTTGTAACACTTTTCAAGAATATCGTTAGAGACGTTTTTGAGATGCCGACTTTTACCAAAACTTGGCATACTCAATTATTGACCGGAAAACAATTACATACAAAAGGATATTGAAAAGGGAATTGATATGGCGAGTTTGAAAAAAATCTGTACATGCATTTTTAAAGGAACGCACTTGCGAGACCTGAAATTGAGCTATTTATACAAGACGCCTATCAATTTTCCTGAACTAACCAACTATATCATTCGATAGGACATCTAATAGAGTGCTCATATAGCAACTTTGAAGAAAATCGTTAGTTTTTGAGATACGGATTTATTGTCCCACTTCCATTTTCCGATATCCCACTTCCAGTTTTCCTATTTTCCCCAAAAACTTGGAAAATTCATTTTTACACCAGACTTCTCTCAATTCAGAAGTTTCGTAATTCTATCTTTACTAGTTTCGGAGATATGATATTAAGAAGATTCCCCCACATACATACACGCTGACCAATTGCCAAAAACTACTTTTTGAACTCAGGAGACGTCAGAACGGGGAAATCATGTGAAAACTCGATATCGAATTTTTGGACCGAATACAAAACTTCCATAACCTACGGTAGTCGGGTAACGGAAGTAAATACGGGATCAAAGCGCCGCCTGTTACGCAGTTGACTCCCAAATGCAATCAGCACCAATTTAGATAAGGGTCCAACTAAATACCAAGTGTGGTTAATCTGTTCATTGGTTCGTGAGATACAGCGTCCACAAAATTTACGATACTCACAGATACACATTTTCTACAAATAGTCAAATTGCCTTCAGGATATATCATAAAGTGTAAACCCGTCGAAAATCAGAGTTCGAAAATTTTCACGAAATCAATACTTTCTTATATAGAAATGATATAGAAAAAGAGATGTATAAAAAAAGAAAATGTAAAGAAAAGATGTATAGAAAAAGAAATGTATAGAAAAAGAGAAGAACGTAGCAACATTTAAATTAAAAATTATATATACCACATAAATAAAACTATTGTACAGTCACCCAAAAAAAAAACGCCACCCCCCCACCTAATTTTGCCGTAAATTATCGTAGAAACATGCGACTGGTACCAATCAGTTTGTAATAACGTCTAGTTTATAATGTTATAGTTAGATTTTACTTAGGGGGTCGTCTACATATTAAAACTGACATCAACTTCATTTTTTTCAATGGTAACCCCCATTTTTTATAATTTATTTGAATTCTTTCGATCAAATCATCACGGAAAATGGTATAGTTTATATATTTCGCTCAATTTTTCATAGAGTTATAAGCTGTCAAAGTTTGGGGGTGCTAATGTTAAATGAATGTGACAAACATTAAATCATATCTTCCGAAATAATTATGATATTTAAATTCTGTTTTTTTTATTCGTTAGAATTAAGTGACCCAAACATATTCCATGCAAATTTTTGCTAAAAAAACATTTTTTGAATTATGAAAATTATTAATAAATTCATATTTGAAAAAATTATGAATTATGACCTATGTTAATTTTTGCACGAATAGAACGGGCATCATCAAAAACATGGGTTTCCAAATTTACAGCTCGTTCCTAACATTATTTTTTGAGTTACAGTGATATTTCACTTTTTATTCATGTTAGGGGGCCGTCACTTGTTACAATCTGTATCCTCTATAAGTAAATGTTTGTATATAATTTGACGGAAAACTATTTTAATTTACCTTTATGTTATTTTTATTGTTTCCTAAGCAATATTTCGATGTTTATTATACAAATTGTCATATTTTTGTAAAGCTATCACAATGTAGGCGAGGGATTGTGAAAGAATTTCAAAAGAAAAGAAGCCCCGCCTCTGATTCGCTGAAACACTATTTAAAAAAAAAAGACAAATTTGCATATTCCTATTTGACTCAATATGTGACGCTGGTATGCATAAATCACAATGGTATTTACTACATCGATTATTGAAGACAAAACTTAAATGATTTAATTACAAATATGCGAAATTATTTTGCTTTATATTATAAAGTTTTGGAAAAATTGTGAAAAGGCGTGGCTTACGGTACAAGAGAAGAATATATCCGATCCTAATATGTTAAGTCTTTCTTCATAAGTATTAAATATCTTTTTCTAGTTTTTCGCTGCTAAAATTCTATTTTAACCCTGTTACACTTTTTTTCGCATTTCAATATTCAAGAGTACGTATACCTCTAGTTAAATATCCTGTTTTAGAAAACACGGTACAGCAAAACTGATTGCATGAAACAGCAATTATGCATTCGACAATCGTTTTATTATTATTATTATGAATATTTAATAATTTTAAAAAGATTTTTTACCATGAATTTTCTGTTTAAATTTTGTTGTGACATATTTGCATTTGGTTACTGTACCGTTTGTAAGCTTTGTGTTATTTAAAATTTATCCCATAATGTAACATAATAAAATATCAAATTTCTATTAAAAGTTTTTTAATACAGAATCAAATAGTGAAAAATTGCTTTATTATTATTATTATTATTATTATTTTAAGTTTATAAGATCTATTATTGGAACATAGCTCAATAGTATTTATTTTCAATTTCCTAATCACGAAATCAAAGTCACAGTTATTATGGAATAAAAATTTAAAACAAAGGAATTGTCTTGTTACTTTCAAATATATAGATATTGATCTTACAGAATAATGAAATTTCATTTAAAAGACTTTAAACGTCTAAATTTAAAAATTCAAAATAAAATAAATTAATCTAAATGCTTTTAAAGTTGAAACTGGAAGATTTCAAAATATATGAAAATTGGCATTTGTGTTTTGAACATTTTGGTGCGGCAGATATTAAAAACAATATTTTTAAGATGAGCTGAACCTGAGCTTAAGAGATGGCGGATCCAGCTATTTAGCACGAGTGATATCACCTGACTAAAACCAGAATAAACAACATTTTAATTTATTCCGGCGTATTTTTAGCCCACTGTTATTCTTTTTTTTTTTCTTTTTTTTTTCAAATTTCAACACTAGCTACAGTACGCTTACGTCCTATTTACATTAAGCCTTGATATGGAAGCTATGTTGCTGTTTTTCGATGCTGTGAAATTTACAAAATATATTTGTGTTAATATACTATACAGATAGAAGAATAATTATATAATATCAATAAATCTTCTTTAATCAATATGTTTATATATATTACTGTATGGAAATGTTTATATATGAATATTGTATTTATTTTTAATGAGAGATATAAACACAAAATACTAAAAAAAAAGAAGAAAATGTGTTATAAATTTTTATAAATCAAGCAAAATATATATGCATACTTGCCAACCTAACCCGTAACATTGTTAGTTCCCGCCCCTTTGTGTACACAACTTAATTTTTAGAGTAATTAACTTCAAATACATTTACGATTAACTCACTGAGCGCCACGCGTATTCTTATGGAAATCCCATTCAGGCCACACGTGCTGCTTAGAAGCGTGTTATGTTTATCTAGTTTCAATAAACCCCATTAGGCCTTAACGATATAATCCTATAAAAGTCCTATTTAAAAAAAAAAAAAAACATGAAGTAAATTTTAAATAAACTGTCAGTAATTACTTAAAACTATGTAAGTTCTGTAGTTTTATATCATATTTTACACTGCCGGCTGACTTAGCCTAAATGGAAAGATCAGTGTCAGCCACCGATGGCTGACACGGCTCTAAAAAGACTGATGTGAAAAAGAAGTACGGAAAGGGGCGGGACCAGTACTCTTCCAGGATAGGTTGACAAGAATGTATATACATAGAGCAATGCCAGAAAATGTTCTTTATTTTTCATGAACCAGATGAATAGTACTTTTTTTCTGAATAGTCTATGTATTAAATATAATGCTGCTTTAAATACCCTTTAAATGAAAAGTTTTATTACATAAAGTAATTTTCTGGCACTCTACAGCTCCCAAATGACACACAATACAAAACCCCGCCTTTCCCCAGTGTTTAAAGGGTATTAACGTTTAATATGCTTTATATTCGTTTTGATCTTTCCTTCTCCTCCTTATCTTCTTCTTTTTTCCTTAAAAAAAAAAAAAAAAGAGTTATGTAATATTTTGACCTTTTCAAGTGAAGATTTAGATTAAGGGTAGTCAGCCTTTCTACACCCACCGTCCACTTCGGTATCTGTTTTAAAGTGTAGAATTTTAGAACATCCCATTAAGTAGTAGGATTTATTATTTTGCATATTAATTTGTTATACATTATAAAATATAAAAGCAAAAGAACATCGTGGAGATTTATGTAAAAGTTTTTAATAATGTCATGAAAAAAATAATAATAACAATTAATTAAAAAAATAAATAAAAATAAAAAAATCTGTTTTAATATTTAAAAAAAGACAATTAAAGAAAATGAAAGTACTGCAGTATCAGAACAAACTCCCATTGTCATTGTGAAACGGCCGTGGGAACCAGGTTGAGTGCCGCCGTTTCAGACAATTATACGGCAGCTTGAGTTAAAATAATTTTGAATTTTCAAACAAATTTAAAACCATTCATCTTTTTTTTTTTTCTTTTGACATATATTTTAATATCTATTCAAGCTATTTAATTTTCTTCGTATGAAGTGAACTATCTGATGTTTAATCAATAGAGACCAATAAAAGTCTTTTAATTCATAAACTAACTCAGAAAGTTCTGTGAATTAGTCATTTTTTTTATTTTATAATTAACATTTCTGAAATTGTTTTCCGGTGTGAAACTTAATAAATAATGTTTACTGGGTGGTAGATCGTAATTTATATTTTCTAAATATATAGACGGACCCCTAATACATTTTCACGTGTAACTCTATTTAAAATTGATTTAAGGTATATAAATAGGTATGTTTTTCGAACCGCCTTGATCTCAGAAATCTGAATATGAAGTCAAAAATAGGGGTTGCTATTGAAGAAAATGAAGTTAATGCCAGTTTTAATATGTAGACGACCCCTTAGGCAAAATTTAACTATACCGTTATAAACTAGACGTTATTACAAATCGATCGGTACCAGTCAAATGTTTCTACGATAATTTACGGCAAAATTAGGTGGGGGGGTGGCGTTTTTTTTTTGGGTGACTGTACATGAGCACCAATATTCTTTTGTACATTAATAATGAACAATTCTAATTAAAGTTTTTACTTTCTTCTGTATTCTATAAAAGAAAATTTTGGATTCGTAAAAATTTTTGATTTCTGGTTATCGATGGATTTACACATTTTGAGAGGTCCAGAACATGATTTGACCATTTTTAGAAAATGTCTGACCGTCCGTTCATCTGTCGATCTATGTTTGAGTGAAAAACATTTTGTGGGGACTGTATCTCATGAACTACAGCTCGAAATTGTATATAAATTTATATGTAAATGCACCACCATGACTTAAATTATTGCTTATCAAGTTCTGTTGCCAATCGCTTTAAATACTTTTGAATGTTCGAATACTACCTCACCTCTTATCTTACCCATTAAACTATAATAATATATTTATAATAATAAAAAATAAGAGAAAGTTGTGTATGAACCGCTCCAGATTATTTTAATAGATATTGTTAACAAGCTTTATCTCTTCATACATACAAAGCTAATTATTCAAGGAATCCTCTCTCGTTCTAATTTGACCTCTTCAGCTTAACTGATAATGATCACGATCAATATCAAATGAATAGCTCTTCTCAAAGTTTATATTTTCTGAGAAAGATATTCTTCTATGTATTAATAAATGGTACTACGTGATTATTATTTCTTTATACGTGACTCTCGCCCCGTGCAGACAGTAATTGTTAAACGCTAAGTAACGTTATTAACACTTTAAACATTATCTAAATATTTTCCTTTGGAAATTGCTAAAATAATTTTTAAAATGGCTATAAGACACATATAGCCGGTATAAAAACAAATAAATAAATATAATTCTGCTTACATTCTTTGTAAACATAATTTAATTTAGTACGACGGGACTTGTTTTTATTTATTCTTCTATATAAAGGTATGCAGTAATTGGGTTTCATTCCCCAGCATCAGTTACTATATTCATTTCTTAAAATCACTTTGGAATAGCTTTGGCTTAGGAGCCCCTAGGCGGCTTTTAAATTTTTGTTGTCATTTTACAGGTGAACTGAAGTGGCTATCGCAATTACGTAAATAATGATCTTGGCGAAAAATGTCCGAGCTAATTCAGTGTCAAATTTCGAATTTCGCAAAGGAGTTCTATACTGAAGCTGTTTCATTTCTTTAGCACGATTTTCCTCAATTTATTTTAATTATTTAAAATAAATAAATAATAAATAAATATTTGCACATTCTTTTTTTTATTTTTATTTATTTATTTTTATTTATTAATTATTTATTTATTTTATTTATTTATTTATTTATTTATTGGGGCAGAAGAAAATATATTTTCTTATTTTTTTTTATTATTATTATTATTATTTATTTATTTATTATTTATTTTTTTTTATTTTTTTTGGGGGGGGGGACAGAAAAAAAAATATATTTACTTATTTATTTATTTATTTTTGACTCATGAATCATAGAATCTTTCAATATAAAGTTTTTATAGTTTTATTAAATTTTTAATAGTCGTATTTATGTTACAAAATTTGTTTACTTACAGAAATTTCCATTTCTTTTATTAAATTTAAGCTTTTTCCATTTATTTTAACTTATTAAAAATTGTCGTCATTATTTTAGAAACTTTAACTTTATTTTCTGTAATTTAAAAATGTTAATTATAAATATTCTCAAACGAATTTCTTTGTTAACTAACAACGTCATATATCCTTCTGAAATCATAATGAATACATGCAAGTTAACTTTACTTTTATTTCTGTACTGATAAGTAATAAAGGATTTAAGTCCAAAAATGTCGATTTTGAGTTAAGTACATAGTCAGACTCAAAAAAAAATTCTCAATCGATTGGTATAAAGGATTTAAGTCTATGTCATTTAGTCTTTGAGAAATTCCATTGGTCAAAAAAGGTTCAAGTCAGAAATTTACCATTCATTTATGGTATAAAATATTTAATTCAATTAATTTTTTTCCCGTTATTAAATGAAGGTTGACAATCACTGAATGGTATAAAGGGTATGTCAACGAAATCCCTTTTACCTAATCGATTCTTCTGATTTGTTTTTAGCTAGTTTAACTAAACGTCTTGATTTTTCGTCTCCTGAAAAATCAAGAATATGGACTTAAATCCTTTATACTTATCAGTACAGATGTATTTATTTATTTTTTTTTTTCCGATATAAAAAGAAATATATTTACATGTTTATTTATTTATTTTTGGCATCTTTTTTTTTTTTTTTTTCTTTTTATTAATTTTAAAAGCTACAATGGGATTTTTATTTAACATCTTTTGTACCGATATGCGATTGAATTAAAAGAAATACGGCGTTAACTAGATTTTATCCCGATTAATAAGTGTACCAATTTTTGATAAAATCTAATAATCCAGATTAAAAACCCGGACAGAAACAATGACAAACTTTCAGCTTTATATATCAAAAAAAAAAAAAAAAAAAAAAAAAAAAAGAATGTTTGCATGTTCATTCAAAGTAGGATACTACAAACGGCGATAGCGGAAAATCACTGTCTGAGAAAAAAAAAAAAAAAAGTATTACCTATCATATTAAGAATTAATTTAATAAATGAGTAACTCTGTAAATAAACACTATAAGCTACAAAAAACTCACAACAGTTGTGTCAGGTTAATGTAATATCACAGCTCTCTTTATCAGTGGAAAAAGCTAGGCATGAGTGCATCATTAAAACAACAACTACGCACTTACACCTACTAAGAAATTTCAGGTGACTTTGATATTTGCCTTCTTCTGAAATATCGCTTGTTAAATTTCGGAATAGTGCTGCCATCTATCAAATAGAGAAGAATCAAAACGTTAAAAATCGATTAAAACAAGGAAAAAATATTTAAAAAATTGTTGCCTAAAAAATTTTTTTAAACGTTTGGTTTCAATGCGAAACCAATGAACGTTAAAGGGTTAAAATAGTTTTCTAATTTTACTATGTAAACCAATCATTTGGCTTCCTTATTGATGAAGCGAGGATTGTTAGGCTTAAAATAATAATAAATTGGCGTCTGTATGAATGTGTTCTTATGTACTGCAACAGAGGTCTCAAAAATTGTCTAATTAACTTGAAATTTGGTACAAATATTTAGAAATTATATGAAATTATCTGTAGAATTTATGATGTAAAAAGTGTTTGTAGCTCGTGTACAGTGACAGTCAAAATACTTCCGATATATTAACGGTGTATGGACTGCATTCATAAGTGTATTTTAATACAGTACATACAATATAATTAAATTTTTACTTTTTTTTTTCCAGATTTTTTTAGTTTTACATAATTTGAATTTTTTTGGAAAAAAAAAAGTTAAATTTTAATGCCATCTGCTGGGGATTTCATGAAAGATTTGCGTCAAAAAATCACTAAGTTGAAAATTATTACCTCGATTTAGGACGAAAATAAAAATCTAAAATAGTTTTTCTAAGGGGTCCTAGCCCGTATTTACTCAACTAGAAGGTTGGTTGGTTGGTTGGAGGATTAAGGCCGATTGACTCCTTATGTGTCCTAGGCCTATAGGGGGAATGCCCTCCGTGGGGGTCTTTCTAAGGGGTCCTAGCCCGTATTTACGCGAGTTTCGGAGGAAACCACGGAAAACTCCGAACGGCTAGGTCGATGAGCGCGACCTGGGATCGAACCCGGCACCTCCCATCTACCAGCTTTGAGCGCAGAACCGCTCGGCCGCTGGTGGGCCCCGCTCTCAACTAGAAGGAAAAGTTAACCATGTTAAATCATGTTTGCAAAAATCATAATTCTAAAGTATGTTGCATGTTAATATAATACAATATTTATTTTATAACTAATTAACAAACTTCGGAACGGATTTATTTATTGCAAATACCATTTTTAGAAGAAAGCAAATTAATAAATTTAATATATATATATATATATATATATATATATATATATATTGTTTAAAAGAAAGTCTATTTAAATTGGTTTAAAATAAGGAGAGAGTGTTCATGATTTACGGAGAATGTTATTGCAAATGTCATTTTTTACAACAAAGATTAGATTCAGAAATCGTTTAATTACATTTTTGTTTTAAAATATATATATATATATTTTTTTTAATTACGTACGATAAAGTCTAATATCTTTCTTAATTTTAATATTTTATTAACTTAAAAACCACACGCAAAGCATTTTAACTGAAGAAAGTAATCTATTTTATTTTAGAAGTACAAAATTAAAAAATATTTAGTACAAGATCGATTTAGATGACATTTTCGTAGATGACATACATACAGACTCCTAATGAAACAACTGCTTTTAGAAAATCCAGTTTCTGGCTGTTGCAAAACAAAGCTGGGATTAAAAAAAAAAAAAAAAAAAAAAAAGAATGAAAAAATCTTTCAATTGAATGTCTTGATGTCACCTTTATTGTTGAATTTGGTTTTAATAAATCAAAAAGAACGAAAATACTAATTTATTGATTTTTTTTTTTTTTTTCAAGTGGTGAAAGTTCCAATATTTTTAATGAAAGAAATCATTTATTTGAATGCGAAAAGTCTGAAATATTCATACATAAATGAAAAAAAAAAAAAAAAAAAAAAAAAAAAAAAAAAAAACTCATTTCCTTATCCAGTTACAATCACATAAAATTTATCAAAGCATTGGCAAATATTTCTTTTTAATATTTTTCAACAAATTTAAGCGTTTATAAATTTAAATCGGATATCTATATGTCTGTTTGCACTCTCTGCAAGCACTCTTATAATCCTTCAAACAGATATATATCATAATAAGAGAGAATATATCATAAGAGTATATAAAAAAGAATATATCATAATAAACAAACTTATTACTTATTAGATATATATCATATTCAGGATCACTAGAGCATATTTACTATTAAAATAGTATTAACAAACATTTTGTATACAGTGATTCACATAAGAATTCTCATACATAATGGCCTATGAGAGGTATTTCTTTAAAGAATATATTCGTACGTTTTGTCACAGACAACCACAGCTGTACCCCAGATGTCCTATAATGATTCCACATCTCCTGTAGTCGTCATAACCTATGCTACTGGGTGTGCATAGGATATTGATAATCGACAATCCAATCCTTTAGTCATCAAACAGCTGTTAAATATTCCGACAGGCACTGTGAAATTTCGCTGTCGAAGAAAGTGGAAGGAAGGTGCGGGGTTCGATCCTTGTTCGCTATCATCGGCTTATCCATAAGAAGTTTTCAGTGTTTTTCTCAGAAACTGGCGCGAATATGAGCTCAGACCTCTTGGAAAGACGTCTACCTCCTAAGTCTAAGTTAAAAACTGGGAATCTTTTGATATTTAACGATCAATTAGAAATTTTAATTAATATCTTAATTAATTATAATGTTAATGTTAAATTTAATATGGTATTTCTCCTCTACGAATGATACTATATGAAACGGTAACTTTTTGCAGTAATCTATATAATATTTCTCTAACGGGGACTAGTTACAATTATATTTTGTCGAAACGATACGATATTGATGTAATTAATTAAATACGCGAGAAGAGGATAAAAAATAATATATATAGATGGACATATTTAAGCACGCCGACTCAGTTCAATGATCTAATAAGGAAAAAATATTATAGTTTTAAAAAATTAAAGAACACGCTTTTATAGAAATGTGAACTAAAAAGCACAAAATATCTATCTTAGTATTAAAATGCAGGGTAAGAGAAAATCGTGTGAGTGACACACCATAATAATTACATACATTTAAATCTTTAATTAAAATAATTTAGAATTAAACAAAAACCATTTTAAAAAAAATCTCCCCTACTGGGCTCGAACGCTAGACCTTTAGGCTCGTAGAGCGGAGCTTCACCTCACAGCCACAGCGTTTACGTAGGGAAAGTCTTTTTTCACAATATAGATTTTTTGTTTGCTCCCAGAGCGGTTACAAACATACAAACATACATACAGGTGAAGCTAATAAAAGCGTGTTAAAAATAACGTTTTTCTGGTAAAATTATTTTATGGAAAAATGTATTTTTTAAAGTTGTATATTCAGAATCTTTGTAAGCGTCATTTTAAACCTAGCAGTACTTTAAAGATATACAGAATATTAATTATTATCATAAATTGATTAATAAACGCAATTAAAAAAAAGTGTGATAAAAATAGGAATTAGATGCTTTTATTATTGTTATTTTTGTTATTATTATTCCAAAATAAATAAATAAAACGTCATTGGCGAAACGGTGACAAAAAATTAAAAATCGTCATATATTGGTCCTATGCAAAAACTGTACTGCCTGCGGAAGTATAAAAAGTGGGTCGTCAACTGTAAATTTTCTTTTGAAACCTTTGAATGATTTTGGTTTCACTATTGCATAATATTAATTTGGTTCAAATAATAATTTGGTTTCCGGTAAATTAAAATTTTAATGGGTAATGGAATTGGTACAGTGGGTAACAGAAGTGTCCGAACACTAGCAAAAATTCCTATGTAAAAAAAGTACACTTCATGCGGTTTTGTTAAATAAATCCTAATCGAATCATGTTCTTACACTGACTAAGAACAGGATTCGACAAGGATTTCTTTAACAAAACCGTATGAAGTGTGCTTTTTTTACATAGGAATTTTTGCTAGTGTTCGGACACTTCTGTTACCGACTGTATGATATATATGAGTTTCATATTTTAAAGGTAAATAAAAAAAGAAATAAAGTCGAAAATTTTGCTCGAGTTTTCCTGCTAGTAGAATTATAATTGTAGTGTTTTAAGAATGTAGCTACGTAAACTAGAGCCCTCGATTTACAGAGTAGCGACACGCTTTTCTCTTTGCCGCTCGCTCTTGGATTGGTCAAGAAGGGTAAGTCACGGGTGCCATTTTGTGGATGAAACTGATTCTTAGCCATTGAATGTGTATTGAAGAGATCACTTTCGTTTTTGATAATTACAATTTAAAAGATGACATTGGAAACTTTTTTTCTATAATAATGAGGAAAAATTCAGTTCCTGATAAAAAGAGTTTAAAAGAGGCCTAAGAATTATTATTTTAGCTCAGTTTTTTTATGGTGGTGTGAAGGGAAGTTATGAGTTTGATGAAAATTCTGAAAAGGATTATGTTCATATTTTCATGAATTTAAATCCGAGAAGTAAAATAAAGAAAATATAGAAAAAGAAAATACTTTGGAAAGAAAACTTTTCTTTGATAAAAGTTTCAGAAAATCAAGTATAGAAATTTTCTCTAATATTCTAGAAGTAAATGATATTTCAGAACATATTTTTGAGAAAACTGTATCGACATCAGTTTTGAAAAACATTTTATGCAAATAATTAGTATCTGGAGGCACATCAAATCATAGACTTGAAAATAAGAAAAAGCTAAAAAGATGTTTTATATAACCTTGCTGGATGTATAATTCAAAAAATTGCGAAAAAACACAATTTTTTTTTTTTTCAAATTACAAATTATCTGACTACCGATGAATAAAAATAATAATAAAGCACCATGAAATTGCAATGTTAATATGTTTGAAAAGTTTCAAGAATAAATTTTATGTATGCATCATATATATATATATATATATATATATGTTTAAATTATTTCTCGAACTTGAAAATATTTTTCAAGGAAAAGAAAAGAAGAGAACCTGTTATCCTCAACACTAAACAAAACATAACAACATTATGTAAATATGTGCAAAAATTTTTATTCATTTATTTATTTATTTTTTTTTTCAGCTTGTTGTTCCATTTTTAATTAAATTACTTTTAGTTTTATTAAACATCGTGCATATATTTTTATTAAAATGAAAAACGACTATCATCAACATAATGTTTCTAAAAAGGGTAACAGCAAAAGCTTAGGCATGAGAATTGTAGATTCTGATATTTTATAAAATCTGTATTTTTCTCTTTTTTTTTAGCACGACAGGATTATTGCTTTTAATATAAAAATTTCGCATTGTCATCATTTACCCCCCCCCCCCCCTTTTTTTTTTTTTTTTTTTTTTTTTTTATGTAAAGATGTTTTTTTCCTTCAGCAAGAAGTTAAAAAAATATTAAATTTAAATTGATATAGTACCTGCAATAGAAATTTTGATATTAATCGTTGTTAAAGAACGAAACTTTATATCTTAAAATTAAAAAGAAAAATAAATAAGCAAAATAAAATAAATAAATGTGTTATTTATTATTTATTTACTTATTTTTACACTTTTTGTATATTTAGACCAATTAGAAAATGTTCTTTAATCGCATCAAATAATATATTTTTATATATATTAATTTAAAATGCAGTAAAATAAAGTATATATATATATATATATATATATATATTAATTTAAAATGCAGTAAAATAAAGAATAACAGACAATCCAATGCCACAAAAATTCAAAATATCCGAATAGAATTACTTAAAGAAAAGAAAAACTCTAAAAACTACAATAGAGATTAATTAAAACAGTTAAATTATTTGTCTTTATCAATTAAACAAATTGAAATTATTCTCTTCAGACTTAGACTATTTTAATCCAATGTATATATATATAATAAAATTAAGAAAAATCGTGTTAAAAAATTAAGAAATGAATGCTGTAACCGTTGATAAATAATGCAACACAGTTACCGCATGACTTTCAATGGAAGAATAGACTGATAAAAGTCCTGTCACACTAAATTAAATCCTATTTTGTACAGATTTTTTATCTATTACTCAGAAAGCAAGAATAAATAGGCTTCGGTTTTTATTATTTATTTATTTGAAAGAAATATTCAAAAGACATCTCATTGCAAATATGTAACATAATTGTAAATATGTAAACTCATTGTAAATATGTAATATGTTTTTATATTAATTAAGAAAACCATCATATACTTATCAAATTTTAATCAAGTTTTATTTATAAATTTAAATACTTTGTTTTTCATTATTATTACGTATGTAACGTAAACTGATTATATTTTTTGTAATGTTAGTTTTACCCTTTCTCTATACAACATGGCTATATTGTATAAAAGCGCTATTTTCGTGTATAAACAAATATTACTATTGCAATTAATTGTAAAAATACGATATTAATATTTTATTTTAGTGTTACACAAGCACCATAAAATATTGTTAATATATTTAATAAACCAGTCTATTTGTTTTCGAAGCTGGTTTTTTTTTTTTTTTTTTTTTTTACTAAAGTCGATCTTTTAGTTTCAGTAGCTTAATAAAACTAGTTGGCATAGGTGGACTCTGCTCAGTTCCCCATCATATTTATGTTCTCATAAATTTCTAGTGTGAGACATATTATAATCACGTTAAAAGAAATGAATTTGACCAAAGCTTGATACAGTGACCGAATGAAATCCCCGCCTAATAGGCTATCCACCGTTCACTTCGATATATTTATCTTATTCTAATCTATTCATTTATTTTTTCATGGTCAATTCCGTTGTTTAGTTTTCATGCTACTATTTCCAATACAATAATCCTCAAAATTCATATTTATATGAAAATTTTACAATTTCGCTATGTTGATAAAATCGTAAATTACGAATAATTTACGAAATTTTCCTAGTAGAATATTTGCATTCAATCATGTTCAAACAAACATCATAAACGTAATTTTGAAGTTGTCTAATGTATTTAGGATCCTCAAATGGAAGTTTATGCTCAATTTTGGCTTATTCTGACATGTTAAGTAAATCGTAAATTCCAAATAACTTACGAATTTTTTAAATTGGAAAAATCATAGTCTGTGATATTCATGCCAGTATCCTAAATAATATTTCAAAAGTGGTTTGACATCTTTACGATGAAAATATCCCTCAAGATTGACGTTTATGTGAAATTTTGCTCTATTCAGTCATGTTAAGAAATTCGTAAATTTCGAATAACTTACGAAATCTTTATATTGGAAAATTCGTAGTCATTAATATTCATGCCAGTGTCCTAAATAATATTTCAAAAGTAGTCTGACATCTTTACGATGAATATATCTCTAAATATTGACGTTTATGTGAAATTTTGCCCTATACTGCCCTATTAAGAAATTCGTAAATTTCCAATAACTTGCGAAATTTTCAAAGTAGCATATTTATAGTTACTGATGTTCATTGCGGCATCAAAATTGATATTTTAAAACTGGTCTGACATTTTTAGAGTAAACCGTTTCCATTTAATGCACGTTTAAGTGAATTTTTGTCCTATTCTCCCATGTTAAGAAAATCGTAAATTTCTAATAACTTACGAAGTTTTTAAATTCGAATGTTGCAAATGAATAGGGTTCTTGCCAGTGTCGAAAGTAATATTGTAAAACTGATCTGACCTCTCTGCGACAATTTGTTCTTGAGATATCGTGTACACAAACTAACGGACTAACAGACTAACACACTAACAGACTAACACACTAACACACTAACAGACACCCTAGAAACAGACACCATAGAAATTTTGTCATTTTCGGATTCCTCACACCTGAAAACGTGTAGAAAAGTCAAAAAACCGAGGTCGAAAATTTTCACGATTTCCTAAGTTCCCCATACCTATAGTATGATAGGGAACTAATAGTAGATATTTTTGTCTTTTAAAAGAAGTTGTGAAAATTTGACCAGCAATAAAATTGGAATGAATAAAGGGGAAAAAAAAAGTATTTTATCAATTAAATCAATCATGTATTTCACAATTTATGCTTAAAAAAATTGAAGAGTACTTAAAAATAACATACATTTAAATGTATGCGATTTACAGAAGTCTTTGTTCATTTCAGTCTTTTAACCCATTTCTTTTTTTCTATTAAAATACTTGGAGATTGGAGCGAGCTTATCTGCAAAATGGCGCCCGTTTCTCCCGTGTCTCTACTCTGTAAATCGAGGGCTCTAATTCAAACAAGGAGTAGAGATGCTGTGAATCCCCTCCACCACCACTTCACACACATACACAATAACACATGCCAAATAAGCAGGGCCAGATTATGGCACGGGCACACGGGGCATTGGCCCAAGGCCTCCAAACGTAGGGGGCCTCATTTCCAAAAATGGAGAAGTAACAGTACAAATTTTTTTCATTATATGTCTATTAAAAACAAAAATTTATTAAATGTTCTCTAGATATTTTATTATATAGCTTAAAGAATTATTAAATTCTGTGACTAATTTCCTAAATATTGGCTGATCAATGTGCTTCAGTTTTTCATTTGTCTTGAGCATAAAACTAATAATTTTGTTATAGATTGCTAAAAAAAAATGAGGAAATAGAAGATATAATTGAATGAAAAATTAAAAAAATGCACTATTTTTATTTATTTATTTTTGTTTTTGAGAATGAGTTCTTTAAGAGCGGACAATACCTAATCTCGCCGGCAACCTTCGCCCATGTTATTCTATGGGAAAATTTGTTTACATAATTACTCATTACCTAATGAATATTTTTCGATTCTGTTTTCACATTTAGAAAATTCATAAGCGTTAAATTAGTACTTGTTTTCCAAAAATTGATTTTTAAAAATTTTAGTATTTCATTTTGCGATTAGAAAATGAGAAAAATGCATTTTGTGAAAAATCGCATTTTTGAACTCAAAATTAAAATGTAAAAATTAAAAAAAAAAATGAATTTTTCAAAAATGAGTACTCATTTAACGGTTATGAATTTTCTGACTGCGAAAACAGATTTTAAAAATATTCATTAGGTAATGTGTAATTGTAGCAACAAATTTTCCCATAGAATAACAAGGGCGAAGGCTGCCGGCGAGATTAGGTATTGTCCCCTCTTAAGCGAACTCTTCAGAGCAGTGTAAGGGGGGCCTCCAAATAGCATCAGTGCCCCGGGTACTCAAAAAGCATAGTCGGCCCTGCAAATAATATCGTTTCTAAAATAATTTTCCGCAACTTTTTGGCAGTACTTTGGAAATATTGAAATACAATAACTCTTACCATACTATTTTAAACTGCAGTTTTTTTTTTTTTTTTTTTTTTTTTTTTTTTAAGAAATGCAGGGTAAAATAAAGAAATGTGAGTGCCACACCAGATTATTTGATGCATTTCACCGAGAGAACAATCTATATTCAAACTTGAAAATGTCTTGCCCTATGCTAAAAATTATCATTGAAATATATGTCATTGAAATATAAATACAAGATTTATTTTCCAAGTCAATGCACTTGGATTCATTTTCTATGAATATTATTAGTTAGATCCATCTCATCCTGGAAACAAAATGTACTCAGTAAAACTTCTCTCATTGTAGTTCCTCCTCTTGAGTTACAATGATCAGTATCAAGAGAGAGATTTTTTTTTCATGAAGTACTACATTCTTCGAGGAATGTATTCCTTTGTTTCTGAAATTACGTGACTGTCTCTCCGTGCAAGACACACGCAACGTAAGCGTATTAATGTAATTTCTTATTAATATTTTTATGAATTCTTAAACGCAAAATAAAATAAAATAAATATGTTTGCGATTTTATTATGAATACAGATAAGTAGGTATATATTATTTTAATTAGTTATTTTTTTTCTTTTATTTATTTATTTATTTATTTTTATTCTGAAAGGCATAAAAGTTGTAGTTTATAAAAGAATTTTTAATAGCTTGTAGTTTTGTTTTGCTTTTTACTTTTTTTTTATATTTAGTAGAAGAGAGTGTTAGATTCGTAAAAATTTCGATTTCCGGTTTTTCGAAGGATTTGCAAGTTTTGTAAGATCCAGAAAACGATTTGACTATTTTTAGAAAATGCCTGACTGTCTATGTCTGTGACACAAAAGTTTAATGGTGACTATATTTAAAGAACTACTGCACAGCATTTCATATCAATTCATAAAGAGTTTCACTTTGATATAGATTAGTGCCTACCAACTTTTGGTGCAAATCGTTCAATCATACTGCGATTTCTTTCATTTATAGGCAGGCTATTTCTCAGGTTCTATTGCGTATAGTCGAACAAAACTTGATATGTAAGAGGGCCATCCTAAAACGTTATGCTTATTTAATTTAAGTGCATGTCGGTTGATAGGTGGCGGGCTGCTATGCTGCAATTTTCTCCGCGAACGGGAAGGCTAAATCTCAGATTCTATTGTATACAATTGCTCAAAACTTGGTATATAAGTGAATCATTATGAAACACTTTGCTCATTTAATTTGGGTATAATTCACCAGGGGGCGCTGCTGTACTGCAATTTACGCCGTGAGGTTAACAGTCCTCAGTATATAAATGCTTCTACACCAAACTTAACAGTGTGTGAGATAACTCTTATAAAAAGGATTCCTGACATAATTTCGGTGAATATCGACCGGCAGGTGGCGCTGTTATTATTCACCTTCTGTGGTTTTCCGCATGGCCACGTCAAAGCATTTATTCATTAAAACTGCACCAAACTCCATATGTTAAATTTCATTGGGAGAAACTATAATTAAATTTTTGTGCATGTTAAGTAGTAAGTAGCACTGTTATGCAAAATGATATAAAAGAAAGTTTTGTGATAGCCACAACATACTAGTTTATTTTTCATTCCCTTTTTATAAATTAGGGCAGAAGCGTTTTTTAAGATTTAAATGTGTTATGTATTTTTATTTAGTAGAACCTATTTCACTTTTTTTGTTGTTGTTGTTGTTAATTAACTAATTTATTTATTTATTCCTTAATTTTTCCGGAAAAAATATTTGAACTATGTTTAAACACTTGAACAGTGTTATTAAAAAATGCACTGGAAGACTGGTGGTGAAAATTACTACATAAAAGACTTTGTAACGACACCATAAATTGAGAAAAAAAAAATCGCAACAATTGTTTCGGGTCAAAATAAAACAATGATACTTCGTCAGGCGAATAAAGTAGGCAGGAGTACAGCAAACAAAGCGACAATGCACAATGAATAGAAAAATGAAAAGAAAACAGAGACACTCGCAAAAACTACTTATTTTCTGCAAGAAACTAAAAAAAAAAAAAAAAAAAAAAAAAAAAAACAGCGGAAAGTTCAATAAAAATTGTACAAAAGGACTGATGTTGAAAAGAAATAATTAAAAAACTTTGTATATACACCATAAACTAAAAAAACAACAACAACATTTGTTTCGTGTCGAAACAAAACCATGACCTTTTGTCAGCAGAACAAAATAGACATGAGGGTATTTTACACTTGGAAAATAGCAGTTTAGGGTTGCCAGTATCTATGGAAGCCGATGAAAAAAATTTTCATTAAAATACTATTTATTAAAATCATTTTCAATTATGAATGCAGATGTTTTTCATCTCAGAAAAGTATAACACTTAATGTCGGATGAAAGTTAATTTTATGCCCTACAGATGACATATAAGAAAACGCTACTTTTCAGGATATATATATATATATAGTTCAATAATTTATTTTAAAGGTATTGATGAGTTCTTTCGAAAAATATTAAAACTGTAGTCTCAGGTTGCATTCCACGTGGGGGGCGGAAATGTTGTTCCCCGAGGAAACAATAAACCTACATATACCAAAAAAAAAAAAAAAATCTAATTAACTATTACTATTATAAATATTTTTTTTCACATTGGTTGGTTAAAAATAATTTTAATTGTGTACATTTATATGAAATTTTGCCCTACAGTGTCACATTGAAAATTATAATAAAGCGGAAGGACAGCGCGACTCCTAGAGCTATTTATACCAAAAGATCATAGGCATTAAATAATGTCAAGGTTCAATTATTTATGTATTTGTATAAAATTATGTGCATTACTTCTTGAACAAGAAATGTGCAAAATTTTCATTTACACACAGACCAACATTTCTAAAAATGGTCACACCGTGTTCTGGACATCTCAAAACGTGTAAATTCATCGAAAGGTGTAAGTCTAAAATTATTACTATTCCAATAATGTCTATTGAATATAGAAGAAAAAATGCATAACACCACTTCATGCAATTTCTAACTACAGCCTCTACTATAACCAAATTCTTATGTAAGATCTTTTAAACGAACAATGAGTGCTTTCATGCCATATTCTGCAGTACACATGCTTTTGAGCATACAAAAAATAAATATTAGGCTTATTACGTTTAATGCAGGCTAAGGATGTCAAAATGTACCAACGAAAAATTCCGCCCAAAGTCTTAATGTATTTGAGTTATTTTGTCTGTTTCTGTATACGAGAACACAACATTTGTCCGATTTCAGTAAAAAATTTGTGGTAAATCACTGTACGATGCAGATTTAAAATATCGAATTTGGATTTTCTGCTAAAACATGTTTACGAATTGTGATGATGACAAAAATATGCACATATACACGCACTAATACACAGACCAACTGCTAAAAAGTTGATTTTCGTATTCAGCACTCCCCATAACACCAAAATATGTGTAATTATAACAAAACTCAGTTTTAAAAATTCGACACCAATACAATTCTTCCTCTACCATACACTGATTACTCAGGTCTGTGATGAAATTCTTTCTTCAAGGTGATGTCGCTTTCTACAGTGGTGGTCAAAATTATAAGGGCAAGGAAAAAATCACCAAATCTTTGCTAAAGTTGACCGGATTATTCGCAAATTTTATGGCTGGAAACAAATAATAAGTGAAACTTTTTCTTTTTTAGTTTTTATTGAAATAGGGGAAGCCGGGTAATAAGAGACAAAAGGGGTAATAAGAGACAAAAAATATTAATAAAATCTGTACTATTAATCTAAATAACTTGAAATAAATGTCTCGTATTAATTTCATTAAATGGACTCCTCTTGATTTTTTAGGTGATTTTTGAACTTAATTTTTTTGTTAAATTCTTTTTTTAAATTTTCATTAAATCCTTGTCTCTATATAACCCCACGCGGGGTAATAAGAGACCAGGCTTGTAACTGTCCATATATAGCAATGTAAAATCATGTGAGATAATTAAAGATATCTGGAAACAATTCTGAATCAGCCAATAGTTTTAAATTTTTATTATTTACATCCATTCAAAAAATATGTTTGCTCGAAAATTAACTGTCATAAATGTGTTTGTGAAATTCATTTCTTTTAATATTAGGTCCTAAATAATATAATATCGTACTTAATGATAGTTCTTTATAATCAACATAACCTAGGGATTAACCAAAAACATCAATATAATTTCTAAAATGGGCAGAAAATATTTTACCCATTTTCTAAAGTATAGTCGAAGATAGGCAAAAAAGACGTATCTTTGAAATGTATACAAGCGAACAAAATGTTATAAAATATTTTTCTAGTAATTATAAATGAACTTATTTATTATGTAATGAAGTATTAATGACTTAATACTAACTTATACACATTCTAAACATAAATTTACATAATCATATCAACTAAATATGGTCTAGCCTAATGAGTGAAACTGCTTTTTGATTTAAAGTGAAAAAAAAAAATGTTCTATTGATAAACTTAGACTGGGCCTAACACTAGGTAAACTCTTCGTAAACTAGTCAGGCATAATTAACATGAACTACAATTGGGG
>CAWVNO010000285.1:0-32000 GCA_963930645.1 Salticus scenicus
CAATACTCAAAGGCGTAATTGACAGTTTAATCTTTTCTGAGTGGCAGCTTTTTAGCTGTCAAACTAGTTACACTTTTCAGATGTGTAAACTGTGTAATTTCACACCGTCTGGAAATTAGGAGAGTCCAAAATTCCCGTAGATTATATTAATTACCATTTTTTTATTATCTTCGATTCTTGTTTGTCCAGTACAAATCTTGCAATCTCTTTTTAACTAGCTTCCCTACTAGCTAGACATTTGTAACTTTCAGAATAGCTCAAAACCCGATGACAACGCAATACTTCGAAGCCCGATTAAACGTGATTATTTAATATTGTTTAATTAAACGTGAATGTTAAAAAAATGTAAAATGTTAAATTACACATCTCACAAAAACTGACGTCATTATCACTTCAAAAAATTTATGCACAATGATAAAGTGCTAATGTAGTTCTATATCTATGATTCAACAGAAAATTTAAAAACATGGTACATAAAAAGTTTTTTATCTTATAATTATTTTGCATTAAAATCCGCTAACATTTTGCTGTATATTATAATTGCAGTATCTTCTTACTTAACATTTTTTCCTCTTTCCCTTTCCTTTTTCTTTCTTTCTTTTCTTTTCTTTTCTTTTTTTCTTTTCCTTTTTCTTTTCTTTTTTTACTTTCAAGCATAATTGAAAACTATTTGACTTCAGTGTGCTTGCTTGTCTAGTCGCGTATGAAATCGCCTGAATATATCTTATATGTTACTGTGTATGTTGGTGTTTGGGAGTAAGGCCGATTGGCTGCCCTAGAGTTCTAGGCCTGAGGGGAAGGGCCTTCCATGGAGGTATTTCTATGGGGTCCTAGACCGTGTTTACGCAAGTTTAGGAGAAAACCATATATGTTACTGAGGTTTATTTTATCGGTAACAAAATGATATATTAGTGTAACTATATTTTTGTTTGTTTTTGGACACATATCTCTTTAGATTTCAACAAGAACAAGGCACACTTGACAATCTAATAGGATGTCCAGAGTACACTGGCATATTATTTCAAATACACTAGCTTACAGGTTTACTCAAAAGAATTCAGATACATTAAATTTTATCGGGGAAAACTTTTACAGTGTATTTTAACCCTAAACGACTTAAAATATAATAAAATTTATATGCATCACAAAGTTGGATTTCAGCATCATTTTTATGGAATATAAAGAAAATTCACAATACTAAAATAAACTAGTGTATAATCAAAATTTAAACTTAAAAACTTCACAGAAACATAAAATTAAGGACGGCACAACCGGTTTCGAAAGGGCGTGGCTTTTCTTCTTCAGATGTAAAAAAAACACGTCCTACTGCCTCAAATAAACAGAGAATAGCCTAAATTTTATAGTTCGTATATAGAGGTGCATGAAAGAATTCCGTTGTAATATTGTCTAAAACGGAAAAACGCTTTCAGTGCATTTTATAGATGATGTGATTTTTCAAAGGTAATTAAATTTACATAATTTATTAATGTTGACTACAAAATATTTTGCCTAGATTTTCAGATTGTAGCATTTATTGTTCAGTTACAGGGACACATACAAAAGTCCGGTTACATTATAGAATTGATTAGGAGTGTAACTGCTGGAAATGAATGTTTCGCTGCGCATATTTGAACATTACTATTGTGAATGTACGTGTAGGATGCAAATTTTGTAGTTAATGTACAGGAGCGCACGAAAGAAATCACACACTGACGGCTATGGATAGTAATTTTCCCTGCATTATTATTATTATTATCATTATTATTATTACTTTGGTAAATCGTGGTTGGGGCAGGGGGGGGGGGTGTGAAAAATTCGGATAAAGTAGAAAGTGTTCCATACAACATTTTAGTGTTTTACTTATCCCCCAGTTCTTTTTTCTGTTTAACGTTTTAAATGAAAACAAATCCGAACAGAGGAAAAGTGCATGTAAAATAAAAATAAAAAACGAGATATTGTCACATGTTCTGTTACTAATCATGTCCAATATTTAACGGTTGTAGGTATATATATAAGAATCTTTCCCTCAATTCATTATGTTTTCTCGTTTATATTTCTTTCCAATTGAATAAATATTTTTCTCAAAGTTCAACTGGATTTTTTTTTTCACTTTTTTAACAGATAAATTTAATTTTTATTGGTGTATGTATTTTTAGTGATCTTATATCTTAGTGAAAAGTGGTACACTTATATAGTGAACACACTTATATAGTGAAAAATGGTACACACATTAATCAGGGAAATATCTAGTTAACACCGTATTTTTTAGTTCAGTTGGATAATTGGATCAAACGACATTAAATAAAAATCCTGTTTAACTTTTAAATGATTTAAAAAAAAAAAGAAGATATATTCGATACGTATATATAAATAAAATGCGTGTTCGTTTTATTTATATCTTTATTTTTCAGAATTTTCCAAAATAGTCTAAAACATTCACACAGTTTAGTGTGAATAATAATAATAAAATTCAGGACAAAAAGATAAAAATTTATGTTACAAAAATTGGAACCCCTCCCCCCCCCTTTTTTTTCTGAATTCGCGAGTAAATAAGTACTTTTATAGAGATATTTGGCATTAGCTTAAAAATTTATATTTAATTAAGTAGTACTATACTTTTCTACAGTAAAACAAGATTTTCATACTTAAATCAATCAATTAAATTCTTCGATTGAAACTCATCGTTTCAATCGATAATCTAAGTGTTACTTTTGAAGTCCTATTATGGTCTCACCTTAACTTTAAATAATTATAACTTAGATTATAATAAGATTTTTTTTTTTTTTTTTTTGGGGGGGGGGGGGGGGCGGGGAGTGATATAATATATATATATATTTATTTATGAAGCAGTCTTAGTATCGGACTCCCTTTGGAAAAAAAAAATTGAAGTTTGGCATCGAAATAGCTCGGAGTTTTGGCTGAGTTCTTCAGTTACAAAACTGTGATAATCATTTCAATTCATCGCAAAAATGGGCAAAAATATTTTCAGAGTGGCCAAGATGAACTCATACTAAAGCTGTTCCTTTTTGTAATTATTTATTAGTGATATTTTCAATTAAAAATTTCAGAAAGTAGGTATAGCTATTATATCTGTCGCCCTTGTTAATCTGAAACGTTATGGTGATTGGATTTGGAAATCTTAAACGTAATATGAAAATGTACACGCCATATGTATTATTTTAGTAATACATATTACACGAAATATTGTTTCATATTCTTGACTGCACTATTAAAATAACCATGATTTTTGAAAGGACTTAAATATATTTGCTAGATAATTTGGCGATCATTATCATCATCATTATTATTATTATTGTTTTGTTAATGACTAAAGATACCAAATCAGCTGCGGAATTTTTCTTTTCCTTTCTTTTATTTCCTTTCTTTCTTTCTTTCTTTCTTTCTTTCTTTTTTTTTTTTTTTTTTTTTTTTTTTTGAGAAAGTCACTTGATCTTACATAATTTTCCCCATGCATCACAGATGCATAAGAATGGAGTATTTAAAAAAACATTTAAAAATGAATTTACAAAAAAAAAAAAAAAAAAAAAAAAAAAGTGTGAAACTCATAACAATACACCGGGAAATGTTTCATGTGTTTTTCGTTCCATTTTATATATCTTTGTTCAGTTCTATTAATTTCAAAGTTCTAAAAGCACTTATTCAACTTGGGAACGTCGAATAGACCTAAGAAAAATAATAAGAAATTTTCTTTTGTCTCTTTGTAAAACATGTGTAAGTGCTAAATTCACCAAAATCTATACAGTCCTTACCTGCGATGACCCATAACACATGTACCAACTTCCCGCTCATTCGATCAAAGCGTTTAAACGCTATAAAGGTCACTCACACACATACACACATTATCTTAAAAATAGCAAACTCAGGGCACCTCAAAAAGCGTAGATACCGCAAAAACTTAAATTCGAATTTTTGTTATGATTGCAATATTTTCCTTGCATATGTATTTTCGAAAAGAAAAAAATAAAAATAAAAGCAACTTTTTCTTCTTTCATAATATAGATATTTTTTCTCTTCTTTTCTATAGTCTATCCATGAAATTGTTTGCAGCTTTGTCACTGGTATCTAGCAAACTTCACTCGCTTCACTGTTACTGCTCACTATGTTTACATGAATCATAATATAAAACCTGTGAAAAAATTATTCGAAATCATAATTTCAGTGAATGCAGTCCAATCTTCAAGAATGGTCGCCGTTGTCTTCAATAGCGTTTTCTGTGCCGCGATATGAGGGCTTCGATTCCCCAAACCCTGCTTCAGCGTTTTACCCGGGATCCCGGTAAAAAAGGCACCCGGTAAAAAGGGCACCCGGAAAAAAGGGCACCAGGAAAAAGTGCACTTTTCAGATTCACAAATCGCAAAATAATAAATATCAAATAAAAGAATGACTTTCAAATTGCATTTTTAGAGATTTCAATTGATTTTGTACAATATTCAGGTATGTAAACAGATTTGAACATCACGTTGTAATCAAACGAAATGGGTCGTCGTTGCAGTCTTTCGCTGGTTGAGCAGGGGAAAATTGATGCATTTAAAATGTGTGGAAAATCGAATAGAGAAATAGGTAAACTGTTAAACAGATCACATAATGATGTAAACAATTATTTGCGACTTAGAAATGCTTATGGCAGTAAAAAAAAAAAAAAAAAAAAAAAAAAAAAATCATCTGGCCGCCCATCAAAAGTGACACCCCGACAAAGAAGGACTATCGTAAAGGAGTTAAAATCTGGAAATATGAGCTTATCCACTGTGGCCAGACAACAAAACCCTCCAATATCAAAATCTATAGTCCACAGAGTGGTAAAGAAGTTCGGCAATATAGTTTACGTGTAGAGGAAAGCGACTCCGAAATTGACTGAAAAGCACAAAGAAACGAGATTGAAATTCGCACATGAAGTGATGTCCTGGAAACAAGATTGGCATCGTGTGATATTCAGTGATGAAAAGAAATTCAACCTGGATGGTCCAGATGGCTGGCAGTACTACTGGCACGATCTGCATAACGATAGACAGATATTCTCGAAGAAGAAAGCTGGTGGTGGTTCCGTTATGGTATGGGCCGGATTCGGAGGTGCAGGAAAACCTGATATAGCATTTATAGAAAATCGTTTGAATGCTGCAGGCTATCAACAGCTGCTTGAACAATATTTTCTTCCACAAGCAGAGCACATTGGGGGCCCATTCTTCATGTTCCAACAGGACAATGCTCCTGTGCACACTGCAAAGTCCACTTTCGATTGGTTTCTGGATAATGGTGTACATGTTATCGATTGGCCACCTTGCAGCCCCGACCTGAATCCGGTATAAAACATGTGGGGTATACTCGCAAGAGCGGTGTATGCAGGCAAAAGCAGTACAGCAGTACTGCAGACTTGAAAAAGGCTATTTCCTCTGAATGGTCAAAAATCGAGAAAAGTGTTTGCAAAAACTTGTAAAAACCATGCCGAATAGGATTTATGAGTTTATTCTGAAACAAGGTGGAAAAATTTCTTATTAATTCAACATTAATTTGATGCTTCGTTCAGTGGGCCTATCTTTTTGAAACAGCTTTTTCATGTAATTTTTGTTTTCCTTATTATTCCTATTATTTGTATATTATTCATGTATTATTTTACATTGAATGAAGTAATGTAGTTTATAAAATAGTACTTTGTACACAATAAAACATTTTTTACCAACATAACTTTCGTTTTTACTGGTGGACCTATCATTTCGACACGCATTGTAAATTGGATGACATATACGGATAGCACACCATGCAGATTCAACACTACGTCACAGTTTATCGATAGTAGTTACTAGAGCTCCTCCAATACAGGCTGGCTCATCAGGCATTTTGTTTCCCACTCAGCGATTGTTGCCCACGCGGTCCGAATTTCAAGTGTTATCAAATCGCATAAAATGGAGGTTTTGCAGTCGAAAATTGCTCAAATCATACCAGAACTGCTTTTAGAACGTTTAGATTTCCAAAAGATAAAGAAAGGCGAAAGAATTTTAATTGTCCAAAAGAAAATTGCACGCTTTGCTTTCAATCACAAATATGAAGTGTAATTATGATATGTTTTCTTGCATTTTTTGTATCAATTATTTGTTTTTATTGCTGTTCGATTATCTAAATGTTGTATTTTGCAACCTACACTACTTTTCAACGTGTATAAATATTTAAAATTAACTAATTTAACAGCAACAGTGATGGCTACTTTTTACAAGGGTTATAATAAAATTTCGCCGAATATTACCGCCAAACTTATCAAGTACAAACAATAATTTGCTCTTCTGTTTAGGCAAACTCGCCATTTTAGGCGATAAAGACTCCAAGTAATACGTCTGCAACTAAACGTAGCCAAGTTATGGGCAACAATGATCAGCTGCGAGTTAGCTCGCATTATAGGAGTCTTAGTAGTTACTAGAGAATGGTGGCGTGCCAGTCACTTAGCAACGAATAACCAGGCGTTTGCAAATGGTGCAAGATCAAGAGAACACGCTGGCAGAGCCACAATCGAACACATTTTGCATGAAGAAACTCTGGACAACATGCTGTCGTGCACTGTCTTGCTTAAGGGCCTTCACTCACCGTCGACGGAAGCCGAAGCTAATGTTAATCGATGGGAAATTTTCTTTACGTATAACTCATTAACTAATACAGATTTTTAAATTCTGTTTTCACATTTTGAAAATTCCTAATTGTTAAATTGACGCACCATTTTTAAAAATGTATTTTTTAAATTTTTTATATTTTATTTTGCAGCTGCAAAATACGAATTTTCAATATGTGAAAGTTTTCATTTTGTAATTTAAAAATAAAATATTAAAAAAAAAAAAAAAATTCTTTTTAGAAAAGGTGCGTCAATTTAACAATTGGGAATTTCCTGAATGTGAAAACAGAATTTAAAAATATTTATTAGTTAATGAGTTATAGGTAAAGAAAATTTCCCATAGAATAACTTTGGCTCGGGCTTACCGTGACGGTGACTGAAAAGGGCCGTTAAATGCTCTTTTTCGGAGACCTCGAATATAGGGTAGAACGACAGTTTTTAACTTATCAAAAATGTAATAGCCGCTGTTCAGAGTGCCGGCGATGCGAGCAAGAGGTGATCGTGTCACGTATCCAATAGCAACACATACTATCACTGCAGGTGATGGGCCAGTATGACGATGTCGAATGTCATTCTGGCAATGTGCTTTCTCCATGATGCCGCTGTTAGAATGGTAATTCTAACACTTTTAAAATTAATTAATTTTTATTAAATCCTCCGGAAAATATTTTCGTTTCTTTTATTTAATGAATTTTTCCAATTTATTCCTTTAAAATTCCTCGATTTGCAATAATAGAAAAGTTCAAAATTTTCATGTGAAACGTTTTGTTTGTAAACAAACCCGAATTGATATCCAGGACCGATGTTCTGCGAAACGTAAACAAACGTTTTCACCTATTAAAAAATTAATTTTGATAAAACGCTCAGATCGTTTTAAAATTATTTTATATCGGCTTCAAATAATTCAAAATCAATTTTAATAATTTTCCTAACGTTCAGATTCCCTTAATTAAAATCAGTGACGTCACTTTCATTACGATTTTCAAACTCTTCCTCCAGAATGTTCGATTCGGTCCGCAGCGAATATATCGCTACGCCGATTCAAAGTGTGGCGTTCCTCCAGGAAAATGTGTTTTTTCAATATTTAACATTCATTCCATAAAATAAGCCGATATAAAATCTTCCTCTCTTAAAATTAAATTTATTTATTCTCATCTTATTTTTATTTATTCAACAGACGATCCAAATAAAATATTTGTTTTTTTGAACTATTTACCGCGCGCCCGTCTCGAGCTCGCGGGAAAATTGGATATTCGTCAGCGTCACTCTCTCTTGAATGCTTGCTTGAAGAGGACGACGAAATTTACGGCGCTCGCCGGTGGCTTCGGCCATTGGCCGAGAATCGGTCTTAAAAGGTTCCTTCTATCTTGAAAAATGTCTTAAATTACTCATAGATAAACTGAATGGAAAAAATATGAACATTTCAAAAGGATAAAAATTTTATATGACAACCAATGAAGATCTGATCAAGTGCCGAGTACCGGAACGTCAGTGAGGCCTAAATAGGCTGAAAGTATTTACGTTGTCTCCTGGAAGTTGTGCTTCTGTCAGTTAATATCTCAGGCAACGAGGAAGCCGGTCTCCACAGTCATCTAAAGGTGCAATTTCCATTATATATATTTGAATTTTAAAATAACAACATCGTATCTGGATGGTATTATAATCTGGTAAATGTCTTAAAATGAGAGATCGTCAACAGTTAACAGTCTCAGAAAAAATGACTATACTTACCAAAAGGTGTAATTATGTGCTGTTTGTGGACAATCAAAGCCTTAATCACCGTTTTGAACAATCATATTTAAAACAATACGTGGATAATCAAGGCCTTAATCATTGTGTTGAACGATCATATTTAAAACGATACATATACATTCCGGATTAATATTTCAAGGAATAATGGATTTTTACATATGTTAATTAGAATGGCGAAAGTTAATAATTATCAATGTATCGTTAATAATAGCTACTACATTCAAATAGTGATGTACTTCTACATTTTAGATCTGTATAATCAGAGTGTGGTAAAAAAATTTTACACCCCGGTACCGGATGTGAGGTGTATGTTTCTGTTTGCTTAGTAAAAAAATAAAAGCTGTGGTGTTCAAGTTTGTGCTTATGTGTTTATATATCATGCCTCAGTGGAATATTAATTTTTTTTCTTTTAGATTCCGATCAACAACGGGGTAAGTTGAGAATAATTTTTTTATTATTTTATTTATTTAATTTAAATTATTATTATTGATTTTAATTTAAAAGTTTTGATGAGCCGCGGCACCATACAACGCAATGTATAGACAGAATTAATCCACTATACCTAATTTAATACGTTCGGCCATTTCTCATTTTTCATCATCTTACCAACTTTATAATTTTCAAAATTCTAAAATCCAACCATTAAAGTTTTCTTGTTTAACATTTGGTGCCGTCGCGAAAGAAATAACCTACGTTAAGGTTGAGAACCTGAGGTTATTTACTCATTAATCCTTTTTCAAAATTAATTAATTTTAGCGATCGCGATAAAAAAAAAGAAATCGCGAATATTTTATTTATATTTTCAATAACATATGCATGCTACTGTCTATATGGGTAAATAATCCAGATATCATATTTTTCATGTTGTGTATTTTATTTATTTTGATGTGGGAAATCTCAATATACGGCATTCCAAAAAAAAAAAAAAAAAAAGGAATATAGAATCTTCTAAAGCTGTTTTAGCTATAAACATTTAAAAAAAAAATAAACAAAATAAATTGAGATTTGCCACTGTTCATTTTATTATTTGAGAGAATTTTCAGTTATATGTGTATTTTATTTTATTTTATTTTGAATTGGTAAACTTTGAGTTAGTTTCCAAAAAGAAAAAAAAAAGAAAAAATTGAAATTTGCCAATAATACATGCATTTATTTTAAATAAAATTTTGAAATTTGATAAGTATACAAACATTGATTTATATATTCAGAAGAATGTATGGTATGCATGCAGTTTTACCATGCTAGAGGATTTTAGGATTGATAATTTTATTCGTATCATATATTTGTGTTTTTTTTCTATGGAGATCTGCTAAGACATATGAAAGTGAAATTTAATATAGGCTGCTAATTTACAATTATTTACTTAGTGTCTTTTTCCATTTATTACATTTTCTCTCTGGGTAGAGTTAAAAATAAAATCATTTTTTTAACTCTAGAGAGTAGGGGGTTTTGAAAAAAAAAAAAATAATAAAAAAATAAGGTGTCCTTGAATATCTCCTATTTGAAATGCAATCATTTATTTTAAGTATGATTTGCCTTAATTATGGCAATTTCAAAAAATGTTTTGAAAAAATAAAAAGATGAAAAAATTTTTATCAAAAAATTCAGAATATAATTTTATTTGTAAGGGATGAATTATTATAAACTACATGGTGTTACTTAGAAAATTCTAAATAAAAAAGTCCAAAGGTGCAAGATTTTATTTTGATGAAAGTGTTTAGATTTGATTATTGGGACGGTGAATTTTTGCAAGATATGGTAATTTGAGCTGATGGCCACAGCAAACATTTTGCCATGCGAAATTTTAACTATAAACCCATTTGACTAGGCAGTTCACTTCAAAAATAAATAAATAAATAAATAAATAAATAAAGGGTTACCTACCTTTTAATTTTCCATCACACCTAAAGAATTTACAGGAAACATTTATAGGCAATTAAAATTCAGATCATTATTCTATTTATATATACAAAAATTATATTTGATTTATTACATTGAAACTGTGCACAGTGTGTATTAATTTGACAAGGTTTATTTACGGAGCATTGCACTTGCAGCAATCAAATGAGTCGATGTGGTAGAGACCTAATAAGGCACCCGTTTTTCACCCTTCGTGAATGTAAGTCTGTGGCTTATGCTGACGTGCATGTCTCCTATTCAAAAAGTCTAAAATGTAAAATACCTTGAATATTAATTATAGCATATGCAGAGACCATTATAAGCTGAGCCTATAATTAGTGTGAACAGCAGTCTTATCATGCATTGCTTTTATTGATATGGGACGAATATATTCCCCTTTCCTTCAATTAAAATGAAATAAAAGACAATGATCTAAAATTATGTTTTATATTATGTTATCAGCACAATGCCTAGTTTCCTGCCAACAAATTTAAAGAATGTGAATATTACTCTATGTTCAATTTTTTTTTCTTGTTGTCACTATTCATCTCTATTAGATTGCATTGGAACCCCAAACAATTTTAATATTCAAAATTTACTCATAACTAAAGCTTCTCAGCAAAAAAAAAAAAAAAAAAAAAAAAAAAAATTGTTTTCACTCTCTTTTCAACTTACCTTATATAAATTGCTTTTGGCGGGATACTGAGAAATCCAGGCCCAGAGTGATACAAAATTTGTCAGGCTGGTCCGAGGTAATGTTTCACTTTTGTGCACTGGTACTGCAGTTCTTAGATATTCTCACTTCTTCAATTTCAGACTAAATTTGTTAACCTAAATCTCACATGAATGAAAATCTATAAAACACATATTTACTTACCTGCTTAAAAAAAAAAAAAAAAAAAAAAAAAAAAGATATATGCATTTTTCAAATTATTAGGGTATATTCAAAAATGTTTAACCACTGACACCTACCTGTTTTAAATCTTTTGCGATTTGGCAGGAGTGTATATTCAAAAATAACACAAATCAATTTTACAAACAGTATTTATTTTCCAATTCCTTATGCATGTGACACATTGTAGAAATGTAGGTATTGTCCTAGAGTATTGATGGAGACCATTTATAGCCGAGCCTTTTTTTAAGTGTCATTGGCTGTCTCCCATGCTCATCACAATAGTGTTACAGCTTAAAACTCCGTCAATTGTGGATATTACAGTGTTTAAAATACGTACAATTGATTTCCAATACAATTTTTTTTTTACCTTTAATGATTTGTTGTGAGGTGCATATTTTTTACTTCCTTATACAAAGTATAAGGAAGTATAGTAATCCCGATTTGCGAAATGGATTTTGTATTTCACATTGCTCGAAAACGAATGATCGCTAAATGTTGCCAATTTATACATGTGACTGTCTTGATGTATAGTTGTACACCTGCAAGTGTCGTCTGAACACGAGCTCTCGTTTTAGAGATATAAGCGATTTTACACGATTTTTCGTGACGTCTGTATGTGTGTGTGTGTGTGTGTCTGTGTGTGTGTGTGTGTGTGTGTATGTCGCATAACTCAAAAACGGTTGGACGTAGAAAGTTGCGAATTGGTACATAGGTTTGTTATAACATCTAGTTGTGCACCTCCCGTTTTGGACTTTGTATGATTTTCCGTTTTGGAGATATTTAGGAAAATTAGGTTCATAATGACAAAAATACATAGGTTTTGGCCAAAATGTATCAAAAAACGGTAATAACTCAAAAACGGTTGAACGTAGAAAGTTGCGAATTGGTACATAGGTTTGTTATAACATATAGTTCTGCACCTCCCTTTTTGGACTTTGTATGATTTTCCATTTTGGAGATATTTAGGAAAATTAGGTTCATAATGACCAAAAATACATTGGTTTTGGCCATAATGTATCAAAAAACGGTAATAACTCAAAAATGGTTTGGACAAATCTTGCAATTTAACTGACTTCCCGACTAGCTAGACATTTGAAACTTTCAGAAAAGCTCAGAACACATTTACAATGCGTTTTTTTTAATATTTTTGGCCAACTGTTTCCGATACCTGCTGCCTTCGGCAGCGTTACCAGTACAAATCTTGCAATCGATATTTAACTAACTTCCCGACTAGCTATAGACATTTAAAACTTCCAGAAAAGCTCAGAACACGGTGACAATGCATTTTTTAAATATTTTTAGCCAATTGCTTCGTGTCACTGCTGCCTTTAGCAGCGTTTATATGATTCAACAGAAAATCTATTTAACTAACTTCCCGACTAGTTAGAGATTTGAAACTTCCGGAATAGTTCAGAAACACGGTGAAAATGCATTTTTTAACACTTTTATCCAATTGTTTCGGATACGAAGTCCCCCCCTGTGAGGACGTTTTGTCGTCAATATTGATGAAGGTAGTGGTAGTACATTCCAGATTCAAATAAAGGCAAATTCAAAGCAGAATTAAAAAACTAGATGTTGAGATGACAATTTTAGTTTATTAAGATTTTCAAAATTAGGTCAATTGTATCATGAAATAATATAAATCACTATTATTCAAAAACTATTAAAATGGTCTCGGGGATATACTCCAATTAAAAATACTGTGAGAGAGAGGTAACTTTTTAACGTGTATTCAAGTCAAGAGATAAACGTAAAGTGTTTTGGGAGAGTGAAGCTAGCGCACGACTTGCCCAGCCAAATCTGGCAAGCCTCCCAATCACCCGATCCTGGCGTCGCCAATTAAGCGCCAAGTGATATTCTTTGTTTGTGTATTGAAATGTATGTAAACTTTCAAATTTTGAGAGTCGGTTATAACATATTAACCCTATTGTTGGCGTGCTTGTTTTGAGCCAAGAGAATGAGGTGATTTACGAGTATTTCGAAACAGGAAATATATAATTACTTTAATATGAGTCATTTAAAATCTATTGCATCAGGTTAAGTAGAGAATGACCGTTATTAAACTGAAATCATTAATATTGCGTAAACACAAATAAATTATTATATCCGATGTTGAAATACATATAATTTGAGAGTCTTTTTGTTTAGGAAAATCTGAGAACACTTTTATTTATAAGAATATTAAGCTAATTTATATCTCTCAAATGATAAGTTATTAATAAAGTATTACATTTAAAATCCAAATAAAAAAAACGAAATCTTTAATTTATGAGTTCTATTAATGTGATTCCAAAATGAATGAAGTTTAGATTTAATAAAGTTTTATCTTAATCTGGTTTACGCAATTTAGTATGTAATATAATTAATTCATTTTATTTTATGAATTTAAAAAGGAAAATCCATTAGGATTCGAAAAACTGAAGTGAAATATAATTAATTTTAAACTGTAATATTCTCATGAAAAGTGAAACAATTTGATTATTCAGATTTTAAAAGGAAATAGATTAAAAGTGAATGTATGTGTGAAGACTCCTTCACATATATTCTCCCCCACAACCAGAAAAAGAAAAAAATATACCTCTCGCTCACATAACAAAAATGATATATCATAATAACAATAAAATATCCCTTAATTCTACAGCAATATGAATACCATAATGTTACATAAAGAGTCAAAGTAAGCTTGTTTACATAACGATGAGAATTAAATCATTGTGTTAAATTTTGTGAACACTATTATGTATGATTTGCACTAAAACAACATTATTATTATATGTGTATATACAATAGAAAAGTGTAAAAAATCTTGCATATTACATCAGATGACAACAATGCTTGCAACAATTAAGACTTTTGTTGACAAAGTCCTCTGTAAGAAAAACTAATTAACATTCATATCAATATACAAAATATGCAGTGATGTAGATTAATAAATTTAGAAATTTATTTAGCATAAAATTATATGTTTTTAGAAAAGAAAATAATTCAACAAGGTTTTTAATTTTAATCAAATTTTTAACTATTATTACTATTTTATCAACATCAATCTTTTATTAACCAAAAGAAAAATTTTAAATATTGAGAACATCAAAAGTACTTGTCCAAATCCAGAGGGAATGTGTATCTCAGTAGACAGTGAAATTGCCAACTGGTTTGTGAGGCCATGACAAGATCACATACCGAGAAAAGTGTAAGAAAAGTCAGAAGAGGCTTACAGGTTGTGCAAACATAAGTGTCACAACAAGCATTCTGACAAGACATATTTATGTCGTGTGTATGTGAAAAATGACTATGGAAGAAAATTTTGTAAAAATTGAGAAAAACTCATGCCAAAAGATTTAAGGATCTAGAAATGGAACAAGCACTGACATACTATAAAATATCATTTTTATCATAAAAGAAAGGTAAGTGTTATTGATTGCAACAAGCTTTAAATAATTGCAAGAAAAATTTTAAATCAATTTGTAATAATAAGATCTATATTTGTATTTACCCTAAATAAACATTTGGGGAGAAAACAAAATCTATTAAGTTTGTAAAAAAAATATGAATAGGTTACTTCTGTTTAATTAAATGACATTAAAATTAATATCAACAAACCCTTTTTGTTTTTTTTTTTTACCCAAAAATATAAATTTCTATTTCTTTATATTTTATTAAAATTATAAGGCATAAAATCTTAATCTTGAAAAGAAAATATACCCATTGTCATGAGATGTAAGATAAACAACTGTTAACCCAGTGGTGGCCAACCACCAAGCCAACTAATCCACCATCTCATAACCTCACCATTGCATTTAGTCGTCACCAAATGCAAGGGTGGTAGTTAAAATAAGCATTCATAAAATACAAAATTTAAAAGAATGAAAATTAAAAATTTTAATACTTGTGGTCCTTAAAAATATCTGTAGGTCTTGTTGATAATTTACATGTCACCGCAAAAACTTTGCATTCTGAAAAATAAATGATGTTAGTCAAATGCACACACTCAATATGATACAAGAAAAATTCTTTGTTTTATTTATTTTCCAAAAGTTTTGTTTGTTTATTCTCAAACAACATAAAAAATGTCCATTATTAATATCATTTTTCTCTTTTTATTATAGTCACCTCAAAAAAATTTTTTTTATAAAAAACTACAGATCTGTATGTAAAAAGTGTAAAATAAAAATGTCGACAAAATAAAATAATAATCTACAAAATGTAGAAAGCCAACAGGCATTGAGAAAAATAAAAGAAGGGCCCTTAAATAATAAAAAGCAGGAAATTTTTTTTATTTATATTCATTTTTATATAACCATAGCATAAATAGCCATGTATATCCTGCATATACCTGCTTCATTAAAATGTGATACAGCTAGACCACATAGGGGAACTGCACACATTAAATAATAATAAACTGATCAGTAAAATAAAAGCAAAAATATTGCTACAAGCAGGAAGTGCACTTATTATTATTATATATATTTTTTAAAGTTTCTGTCGATCAAAGAAGTGTCACATAGCACATCAGTAAACATACGAGGTGTGGCTATTAAATAACGAGACTATTGCTGTAAAACATTTTATTTTAAATTTATACATATTTAGTTATTATCACCTTCAATATACATCCCTCCTCTATCCCTACAATGCTCCATGCGAATTTTCCGTTGTTCGAAACAGTGCTGGAAGTCTTTTCCTGTGAGCTCCTGCATGAGGCGTGCCGCTTTTTATTTAACAGCTTTAACTGACTCAAATCTTATTCTTTTTAATGCAGATTTAACTTTGGGGAACGAATAAAAGTCACATGGGCCAGGTCAGGCGAATAAGGCGGATGGTCTAAAACAGGGATGTTGTATTTGGCTAGAAACGCCTTGACAGACAATGACATGTGAGCCGGCGCTTTGTCTTGATGGAGAACCCATGACTTGTTCTTCCACAATTCGGGTCGTTTTTCCTTACCCCTTCACGGAGTTGAGCAAGCACCTCAAGATAGTAATGTTGATTAATAGTTTGACATTCGGAAACCCAGTGAAGGTACACAATACCATGAATGTCGAAAAAAAAGGATCATCATCGCTTTGAATTTCGGTCATCATCTCCAAAGTCTTCTCAGCCATCTTGGAAACGGTTGAACCACTCATAAACTCGCACACGTGATAAACATTCATCGCCATAAACTTCCTTTAATAAAAGATAAGTTTCACTAGCAATTTTACCAAGTTTCAAGTGGAATATCACGACAATTCGTTTCTCTACTTTTACACTTTTCGGCAAAATGAATAAAACACCTCTTACTCAAACGAAGGTTACGGCCAGACTTATTTCTCTACAAACACGGGAAGAGCTGCAATCGAAAGAGAAGGCTTTACGCTGCACAGCTGTCGGTCGTTCGCATTTGACGCATATGTAGTTCATCTGTAGCAGCAATAGTCTCGTTATTTAATAGCCACACCTCGTATAAAATTGAATAAATGTGCTAAATATTTTAAGACAAAGTACCCGTTTATATTTCAATTAAACAAGTACATAATAGAGCAGCAAAAGCAATGTGACAATATCATAAAATAAAAATCTTTTTATCTCTTTTTTTATATGTGCATGTACCAACATTCTTTGAAACAGGGCAATTATTTTTTTTTTTTTTTTGTTGTTTAGTAGCAAAGTTCTTCGAATAAGGTGGTTAATCATTCCATGAATTTTATAGTGTTGTATCAGTAAAAAAAACTACTAATACAGACATTAATTTTCTTAGTTAATTAAAAATATGTATGAGCAACTTATACTGTGTGTGTGTGTGTGTGTGATATAAAATAAATGAAAGTATAGCTAAATCAAGACTATAAATAAATATAGATTTACATGAAACTTCATTTATGTAAGTATTTAAAGATTGTGTATAAACATGTGTTGTAAATTAAATGTTATATTTCCTAGAGATTAAAACAACAAAAATAAACTTTCAAATCTCATAAAGTATAAACAAGTGTTCAGGTAAAAATGAATATTTTAAATTGCATAAAAATACTGAAAATAAAATAGGTTTTGTAAATTAAATACCATCACATTTTGTATTATCACGATTAAAACTTAAAAATTTGATGAACAAGAATACCAAAATTAATAGGTTGTGTACTATTAAATTGATGTAACTTTTTCTTAAAAGTACTCCTAAAATTTCAAACATTGTGTAAGTGAGTAAAATTGTGAATATGAAACAAAAAAAATTCCATGTATAAATTTAGACTGATAATTTAAATCAGCTTTACAAAATTTTTCATATACATGCAAAAATATAAATAAAAATTAAAAAATATACGTGTCATTTAAAGAATAAAAATTAAAATATTGCAATTTCTCAAACAAAAATTATTAGAGTGAGAAATGTTTAATTATATGGTGTAAAAAAATGTGTGTGTGTAATTCTTGTAAATAGCAGAAATATTTCAAATACACGGCTAGCATATAAGCTAGATTTACATGAGAAAATTTCAAAAAAATTGTGAATATGTGTAGATATTTCATATTGAAAATAGTCCCAATTGAGAATATTGTATTTTGTGATAAGACGGAAAAAAATGCATCAATTCCATGATTTGGTTATAATAGAGAATATAAATTCCTATCTATGTTTGTGTGCATCTCATATATTTTAAAAATAAAAATTAGAAAATAAATATTGTATAACATATAGAAGTGAAAAAGTGGCCATAAAATAGAATACAAAAATAATTGTATGTAAGAGTAAAAATTGTGTAAAAAGAAAAATGTATGTGTGAGAAAATTATATGACTATGAAGTTATATATTCCATACAGTCACATAATCAATAAAATTATTAAGTGTCATGTAAAAATTCTTTTCCCATTGGTTATTAATGTTGCAAGTTTTTTTTTAAATAATACTGCATTTGAATTAAAAATGATAAATTATATGCTGAAAATGTGTGTGTGAAGTGCACCTATGTGCATTTAACAAAAGTAACCCTATAGCAAGACTAGAATGACTAGATCTACATGCAAGGTTACCTTAAAAGTGTATGTATATGGTGTATAAAAATTGAATAGTTCCTTTTTTTTTATAAGGATTTTACATTAATGGACAATAATATTAAACAAAAAAATGAAGCATTTGTGAAACTTATTTATGAAACTTTTTGTAATAAATTGTGCATGTGGTATTGTGTATGTACTAAATTAAATAAAATATAAGTGTATATATGTACAGTTACCAAAACATCTGTATCTCGAAAAATACACATTCATGTGAATCCTTAAAAATGATTGAAAAAAAAAATCACTATAGCAAAAATTGAAAAAAAAAAAAAATCAAATACGCAAATTGAAAAAAAATCACTATAGAAAGAAAATAAAAAAAATATGTTCAAGTGGAATAATAATTTTCCTTCTTTTTTTTTTTTTTTATCCATAATATGAAAGAACAAGAAATTTGTAATCAACATTCTGCATCATTGATTAAAAAAAATGATAAAGACTCTTTAACTTTATTTGTTTTCTCGTGTGTATGTGAACAAAACCATTATTTGAAAACAAAATTCAATAACTAATACATAATGGCATATGATTTCCTTTTTAGCTTGAAACCCTTATGATTAAATATGTTACGATGAATTGGCACAAGTTTAAAATTTTTTTTTGTTTGTTTGTCTTTGTATAAATCTCTATATTACCTTAAATAATTCATTGCCATTACTACTTTTAAAGATGTATCAAAAAGCAATTTATCTAATTAAAGTAAATTTTAATCATAAGGCCAAAAATAATTAATTGAAAAAAAATTTTTTGAAAGAAACTGCAATGTTTCACAAAAATGTCTCATCACTCACCGTCTAAAAATAAAAAAATATATATATCGGTCCAGCCGAAAAATATTGTGTGGACAATGAATAACAAAACAGTAAACAAAACTCACACACTCTATGGATCCTGAGATAGAGTGCACAAATTCTTCCGTAAAACATCATAGAACTTCACAAGAACAAAAAAATTATCTTAGATTTTGAGTAACTAAATGAAATATGTGCATTAAAATTTAAGAATTTATCAGATTAATGAAAAAAAAATATTCAATAAATAGAATTATGAGAAGACCCCTAGCAAGTTTGTGAAAAATAATATAAATAAATAAAATATGTATATGATAAAAAAAATGAGATACAAGTGCATATCACTGCATTGATATGTTAAAAATAGCCACAGGAAAGGTAATTTCGTTTTATGTGTCCATTCTTCCTTTTGTGTGTTATGTGTAAGTGTAAGAGAAAATTAAAGGTTATATTTCACAATTACAATAAACCTAGAATTATAGAACATATTACATGACCGTAAAAATTATATTAATGTTGTGTTTTGTGTAAAAGGATAAAACTGATATGAAAATGTAAACAAAAGAATTCCGTTTTTTTTTTTTTTTTTTTTTTTTTTTTTATACACCAGCATGTCATATTTTATGTGAAATAGGAAATTGTCAATATCTACCCTAACCAAAAATCTCACCAAGGGAAAAAATTAATTATCATTTCAATAAATTTTCAAATAAAACCCTTTTAGAATATGCAATAAACATAAGTAAAAAAATAAATAAAGCAACAGTATTATTAATATATAGATAAAATTTAACACATAATTCCAAAACCTATTTTGTTAACTTTAAGGAAAAATGAATGTCATTGCCAGCAGAATAATAAAAATTGTGGAAAAGAAAAAAATGTATTTGTGAGAAAATTTTTGAGAAATTAAAGTGTAACTGATACATTTGTTAGTATCCACAAGTTCTTTAAGTAACCACACTATTCTCAAAAAAAAATATATGTATTATGTGTATTGATATCTACCAGCAATGACACTATACAGTTAAGAGTCAAATGAGGGCATAATCCAAACTATTATTATTATTACCATAAATTACACCTAATAATGTAAGTTCAATTTTTTTTTTTTTTTTTTTTTTTTTTTTTTAAAATAAACCCTCATGAAAATATCATTATAATAACATATGTAAATTTGAACCATCATGGGTTAAAAATATTATCTTCATAACCACCTTAACTATTTATTGTTATAAATCCAAGTAAACATTCAAAATTGTAAAATTAATTACATAAACATATATAACTACTATGCATAATCAAGGATAAAAATTAAATTACCCTAAAATTATTCTACTAAAACAATGACCACATAATCAAAAATTCTGTCAATAACTCTATCCCTGAGTAATAATCAAAAATATATACGTATTTAAAAATAACATAAAACACACTGAAATATATATACATGTACACCAATATATCTTAAAACAACTGTTTTAAATAATATTCGTTAAAATTTTAAAAACACGCTATGAAAAAAAAATTTATATATAAATAAAAACGAATATGTCATTATTCATTTAAAACACACATTTTAAATAAATGAAACGAAAAATTACTAAGAAGTTAATAGATATTTAAAAAAATGTTCAATACAATCAAATGAAAAAAATTTTACGCAGTCTATATTGCTCTCTATTCTGAAATAAAAAAAATCAATGTACTCACACTACCTGCTACTCGAGGATAAATAAAAATGTTTACGAATACGATCACTGATGAGTTTTTAATCGACGAATCCTAGATTGTTTTTAGAAGTCTGTACACGTTCTTTGAGTCACATTAATTTTATAAAAATAATCCCTGTCCAAACGTTTCAGCAGTCTTTAAACTCAATCATTGAAATTTCCAGAAATTAAGAGGCCTATAGCTGCACATATGAAGAATTCTCATTTTAAAAACAAAGCTGTTTTCCAAATCAAGGATCGCTAATCATCAGAATTCGGGGTGAAAGTAGCACGGCAGACGCGATGAGTCAGCATGTCCATCTGTTCTTCTTCCAACTGGCCTGAGTGAAGCATCGTAAAAAGGGCTGCGTTATCTTAAAGAGAATCGCATTAGATGAGAACTTTTCTCCTTTGCTATTCAAAAATGAAGCAGGCGGAATGGAGGTCATTAGCCTTTCCTCTACAGCTGACACGGAGTTCCGATATCTTATGAGGCCTTTCTCATCCAAAAGACGAACTCGGACAAGAGATAAGACTTCCAGATGGGTTTTGATTCGACATTTTTCAAAAGCTGGCAAGCGAAGTCTGTACACGCAGGTGCATCTCAACACAAGAAAAATATACTGTCGAATACTTAGTCCTTTCTTCCGTATTTTATAAGTTCATTGAAGTGCACCTTATTACTTTGGTGATGTATAATGTCCATTACATTATGATATTCTTGCACTACGAAACATCTGACTATTAAAAATTCTTTCGGAAGGTCACTGCCTTATCTAAAGATTTCATCGTAGGAACCGAGTGAAGCATCGGGAGGAGAAGCGCTTTCTCTTTCGGAACGAAGAAAGACGGCGGGTTATTTTTTTTTTTTTGAGAAAACTGGATCCAAAATAACGAAGGTGGTGCTTAAGTCATCATCATATGATTCATCACAACCATATTTAAAAAAATAATGTTGAAGGAAATTATTATCGTTCACTTGAAGAGTGCATGATAGTTAGAAGTTTCTTTCAAAACAAAAAGAGTTCCAATAAAAGTTGTAATACAACGTCCAACGCTGGATAAAATTCCATATTAATAATAAATTTTAGAAGCACATACCCTCTCTCTCACGTATATTGAAGCAGGGATCCCCGAACTGGCACGGATACCAATAATATGTGAGGACGTTTTGTCGTCAATATTGATGAAGGTAGTGGTAGTACATTCCAGATTCAAATAAAGGCAAAATCAAAGCAGAATTAAAAAACTAGATGTTGAGATGACAATTTTAGTTTATTAAGATTTTCAAAATTAGGTCAATTGTATCATGAAATAATATAAATCACTATTATTCAAAAACTATTAAAATGGTCTCGGGGATATACTCCAATTAAAAATACTGTGAGAGAGAGGTAACTTTTTAACGTGTATTCAAGTCAAGAGATAAACGTAAAGTGTTTTGGGAGAGTGAAGCTAGCGCACGACTTGCCCAGCCAAATCTGGCAAGCCTCCCAATCACCCGATCCTGGCGTCGCCAATTAAGCGCCAAGTGATATTCTTTGTTTGTGTATTGAAATGTATGTAAACTTTCAAATTTTGAGAGTCGGTTATAACATATTAACCCTATTGTTGGCGTGCTTGTTTTGAGCCAAGAGAATGAGGTGATTTACGAGTATTTCGAAACAGGAAATATATAATTACTTTAATATGAGTCATTTAAAATCTATTGCATCAGGTTAAGTAGAGAATGACCGTTATTAAACTGAAATCATTAATATTGCGTAAACACAAATAAATTATTATATCCGATGTTGAAATACATATAATTTGAGAGTCTTTTTGTTTAGGAAAATCTGAGAACACTTTTATTTATAAGAATATTAAGCTAATTTATATCTCTCAAATGATAAGTTATTAATAAAGTATTACATTTAAAATCCAAATAAAAAAAACGAAATCTTTAATTTATGAGTTCTATTAATGTGATTCCAAAATGAATGAAGTTTAGATTTAATAAAGTTTTATCTTAATCTGGTTTACGCAATTTAGTATGTAATATAATTAATTCATTTTATTTTATGAATTTAAAAAGGAAAATCCATTAGGATTCGAAAAACTGAAGTGAAATATAATTAATTTTAAACTGTAATATTCTCATGAAAAGTGAAACAATTTGATTATTCAGATTTTAAAAGGAAATAGATTAAAAGTGAATGTATGTGTGAAGACTCCTTCACACCCCCCAAGGCACAACTTTGACATGAGTCCCCCCCAAGGTACAACTTTGACATGAGTCCCCCCCAAGGCATAACTTTGACATAAGTTCCCCCAAGGTGCAACTTTGAAATAAGGCCCCCCAAGGCCCAACTTTGACATGAGTCCCCCCAAGGCACAACTTTGACATGAGTCCCCCCCCCCCAAGGATTTTAAAATGAATCCCCTCAAGGCACAATTTTATTTATTTATTTATTTTTTTTTTTACGTATGCATGCATTTTTTTTTTTAATATTTTTAGCCAACTGTTTCGGGTCCAGTGACAATATTTTTTAACATTATGTATATTTCTAAAAGTGTATAAGGAAGTCATGTGGTGCCCACATCAGATTTTTTACTTTAAAGATCCCGTCATAATTTTTAGCTGAGAGTTTTTTGGTAAAAAAAAAAAAAAAAAAAAAAAAAAAAGAACTATTCATAGCAAAAATTTTCGTTTCAAGTGGTTTATTTTGGCAGATTTCCATTATCTCCATTATCTTCATTATCTCTATTGTATTATGTTATATCTTTAAAAAGTGGCATGCATGTGATTTTTTTTTTTTTTTTAACTTGCCCCACATCATTTATGTTTTGTGTGTTATTATATATATTAGGATATGCACTCATGTAGTGTACTGTTTATGTTTACTGTATATTTGGTGTTATACGACAATCCTTTTTCCCGCAGCGAAATTCTTTTTTTTCTGTTTTTTCTAGAGAGGGGGAGAAATGTTAGAATGGTAATTCTAACACTTTTAAAATTAATTAATTTTTATTAAATCCTCCGGAAAATATTTTCGTTTCTTTTATTTAATGAATTTTTCCAATTTATTCCTTTAAAATTCCTCGATTTGCAATAATAGAAAAGTTCAAAAATTTCATGTGAAACGTTTTGTTTGTAAACAAACCCGAATTGATATCCAGGACCGATGTTCTGCGAAACGTAAACAAACGTTTTCACCTATTAAAAAATTAATTTTGATAAAACGCTCAGATCGTTTTAAAATTATTTTATATCGGCTTCAAATAATTCAAAATCAGTTTTAATAATTTTCCTAACGTTCAGATTCCCTTAATTAAAATCAGTGACGTCACTTTCATTACGATTTTCAAACTCTTCCTCTAGAATGTTCGATTCGGTCCGCAGCGAATATATCGCTATGCCGATTCAAAGTGTGGCGTTCCTCCAGGAAAATGTGTTTTTTCAATATTTAACATTCATTCCATAAAATAAGCCGATATAAAATCTTCCTCTCTTAAAATTAAATTTATTTATTCTCATCTTATTTTTATTTATTCAACAGACGATCCAAATAAAATATTTGTTTTTTTGAACTATTTACCGCGCGCCCGTCTCGAGCTCGCGGGAAAATTGGATATTCGTCAGCGTCACTCTCTCTTGAATGCTTGCTTGAAGAGGACGACGAAATTTACGGCGCTCGCCGGTGGCTTCGGCCATTGGCCGAGAATCCATTGGCCAATTCGGCCAATTGGTCTTAAAAGGTTCCTTCTATCTTGAAAAATGTCTTAAATTACTCATAGATAAACTGAATGGAAAAAATATGAACATTTCAAAAGGATAAAAATTTTATATGACAACCAATAAAGCTCTGATCAAGTGCCGAGTACCGGAACGTCAGTGAGGCCTAAATAGGCTGAAAGTATTTACGTTGTCTCCTGGAAGTTGTGCTTCTGTCAGTTAATATCTCAGGCAACGAGGAAGCCGGTCTCCACAATCATCTAAAGGTGCAATTTCCATTATATATATTTGAATTTTAAAATAACAACATCGTATCTGGATGGTATTATAATCTGGTAAATGTCTTAAAATGAGAGATCGTCAACAGTTAACAGTCTCAGAAAAAATGACTATACTTACCAAAAGGTGTAATTATATGCTGTTTGTGGACAATCAAAGCCTTAATCACCGTTTTGAACAATCATATTTAAAACAATACGTGGATAATCAAGGCCTTAATCATTGTGTTGAACGATCATATTTAAAACGATACATATACATTCCGGATTAATATTTCAAGGAATAATGGATTTTTACATATGTTAATTAGAATGGCGAAAGTTAATAATTATCAATGTATCGTTAATAATAGCTACTACATTCAAATAGTGATGTACTTCTACATTTTAGATCTGTATAATCAGAGTGTGGTAAAAAAATTTTACACCCCGGTGTTTCTGTTTGCTCAGTAAAAAAATAAAAGCTGTGGTGTTCAAGTTTGTGCTTATGTGTTTATATATCATGCCTCAGTGGAATATTAATTTTTTTTTTTTTTAGATTCCGATCAACAACGGGGTAAGTTGAGAATTATTTTTTTATTATTTTATTTATTTAATTTAAATTATTATTATTGATTTTAATTTAAAAGTTTTGATGAGCCGCGGCACCATACAACGCAATGTATAGACAGAATTAATCCACTATACCTAATTTAATACGTTCGGCCATTTCTCATTTTTCATCATCTTACCAACTTTATAATTTTCAAAATTCTAAAATCCAACCATTAAAGTTTTCTTGTTTAACAGCCGCCAAAGCCAAATACGGATGCGGCTACCTTGGTGCAATAAACAGAATTGTGATTCAGCTCAAAAGACGGCTCGCCACTCATGCAACCAGGTTCGTTGTTGATTCCACATTGAAAGCGCTTCTGCCTGTGACATAGCTTCTACGGTCGTTGAAGTCATGGTTGCCGTATACTGGCTCACTACTTAGAGTGATGGTATGTGGTGCTATTGGATACACGTCTCAATCACCTCCTGCTCGCACTGCCGGCACTCTGAACAACGGCCATTACATTTCTGATGAGTTAAAGGCTGCATTTCTGCCCTATATTCAAGGCCTTCGTAAATTAATATTTAAGTAGGGTAATGTGTACCCGCATCTTGTCCGTGTTGTTCGGACCTTCTTTGATGCAGACGGTGTTCGGATGTTTCTCTAACCAGAGCCTGACTAAGGCAGGGGCATACGAGACAGTTGCCCCGGACCCCCAAATCGAATAGAAAGTTTATTTTACGTTTCCTTTTTTAATGAAAATTTTAAAACAAAATATCAGTACAGTGTAAAATTCGTCAGTTTTATGTTAGCTTCTTCATTAATCTATCGTATGAACACTATGGTATTTTCCTTTAATTCAATTTGCTAGAAAAGTTTTACATTTTCTAATTATAAATTTAAATAGCATTTTTGTCAAATTTTGGCTCTTCAGATGTGCTACATTCTTTTAATGATGGACATAGAATTGTCAGAATATCAATAAAATAGAACGATATTTCGTATGACCATTGGTGGGGGGCACTTTATAGCTATTTTAGGTTCTAGTCAATTTTCTTGTTATATATCTCTAATGAGGTGAAAATTTAAATACCTCCAGACAGTTTGGTTCTTCATTATTGAAGTAGTGAAGCAGAGGAGGGCCTCCAAATAAGTATTTGGCCCGGGCCCCAATTAGGCTAAGTCGGCCTCTGGCTCTAACCACTGAGTTCTCCTGATCTCGCACCAATTGAAAATGTCTAGTCAACCGTTGCCAAGTAACTGGCTTGCCACCACTCTCCAGCAACTACGGTCGATAAACTGTGGCAGAGTTGAAACTGAATGGAATGCTGCGCCTGTACCTGCTATCCGCAGTGGCTGTTCGATTGAATGCCTAAACGTATGAGAACTGTTATTGCACCCAGAGGTAGCTGTTTCATGTACTGATTTCTCAGGCGTTATACCTCCAAATTTGAAAATTTAATTATTTGTTCTTCCCTCTATAATATATGCGTCCAATAAATATTATTCTGTTACTTGCATTCCGCTCCGATTGATGTAGAAATTTTAATGACCAATAACGTATATTATTTTTCATTTTTTACTTTATTCTTTTAATTCTTCAATATTATTGAATTTATAATTTTTTATTTAAAAAGGACCGCCATTGGGTATTCATTATGCTAGTACTAGCCATCCCTTATGCAAGCAGTTTCTTTACTTGTGGTGGGTTTTCTGTAGATGGTTGTTTTTATAGAACTTTCGAATCTTTTTATCTTAACATCTAAGTAATTGAGTTCGTTGATGATTTCCGTTTCACAGGTGAATTGGATATTTTGGTCGAACTGATTTAAATTTTCTAGTATTTCATTGATATTTTGGTTCGTATGTATGATAGTGAAAATCTCGTCAACCTATCTGTTCCAGAATAGATTTTTTCCTTTATATTTTTCTAAAATTGAAGTTTCAAATAATCTTAATTTAAATTCCGTGATAAACCTGAATAAAGGAGATCATATTGGGACTCTTTTGATTTGTTTAAATATTCGGTCGTTAAATCTAAAATAATTATCTTTTAATATTGGGTTGCTAGTGTCTTTAAGTGTTTGGGCTATATAGGTGCGCTGTATTTTTCTTCAATTTTTTTATTTATTATAAAATCTTAGGTGGAATTTAAATTGTGTTGGAAGGGGGGGGGGAGTTAAAATTGTTCGGTAAATATCAGTGAGTCATGAATTTTTCGAGGGGGTAGGTGGGGGCCTTCTCTTACTAACAATTGGTCTTATTTTAGGGGTGTTTTGTGATCTTTGTATCTTCCAAATAATCTGGGTGTATTGGGAGCATTGTTACTGATTTTTGGTGGTTAGTTCCTGGGCCACTGACCATTTTTAATCAGTTCCCGTGTTTTTCTATGAGTTTATTGTATGGGTCTTTTTCTATGGTTCCTATGTCTTGAATTGTTTCATTCATTTTATTGACGTGATCAGATTTGTCTAGAATCGCGATTTTTCCTGTTTTGTCAGTCAAAACAGGCAAAAGCCGGCATCGATTCAACCTGGCGCTACCTTCTGGAAAATAAGAAAAACGTCCATTACAAGAAATGAAGAATTACAGGTGAACACCACCAAGTGACTAGGTTTGAGAGTGAGGAGAATCCCTCTAAAGTACTTCACTGCAAAAAGACCACTTCCTGAATCTGAAAGTAAGGTATTTAGTAATTAATTAAAACGTATTTAATAGCTTTGGTGTTTTAAAATTGAAGAAAGCTTTTTATTGCAATCATTTAAAAGCTCCTTTTTATATGTTTTGTATTCTCAGTAGTATTATTTAAAAGTGAGTATTCTTCTTCTCTTTTCAAATGAAAATTAAGAAACTCGTAAATTAATTAACTAGTTATGAAATTGGCTTCTGTGGGTTGTTGGGGCAAATTATTCATCTGTATATTTTTCGTTCTCTTTCTTATTGTTATAATAATATACATGCATACATCGAATAACAATATTTTATTCATTTGTTAATTTAATTTTGTTTTATTTTATATTTTTCGATTCGCAACTGCCCCCCCCCCGCCCCAAATCGCACTAAATGAAACAATTTTCATGTAAACAATTATCAGTTAATATTACAATGTAATTATTTTAGAAACAGTCATACAGACAATGTGATATACTTTTTAATGTATAATCTATTGAAAAAAAAAATCTTTAAGAATTTGATATATATCTGATTACATATGCACAATTCCCTTAAGTCTTGGGCATCATTTCTTTCATTTTACTTGACATGTAACTGACAGCTTTGATAGTCAACTCATTGGCTTGAGTGGGATATTGTTTCAAGAAAGTCTGCCACTTGACACTGGGGATAATTTCTTCTATTTCTCTGCAGAATAAATCTGTGGCATCTTTGAGCAGCTCTTTTTCATCATGCGTGAGTGCCAAGATAGTGAAATCACAAAAAGTATCTACACACATTTCTTTCTTCATCAAGCACAGACACTCTTCTTTCAGTTGATCTTCTTGATATTTGTCTGCCAATTTATATAAAGGAATGACATTTTCAACAGACAGGTTATCTACTTTTCCTGTATAGATGAAGTGGATGAAAGAACGGTAGTCGTCTGGTTCGCAGTCCTTGATGGTTATGGTGCCTGTAGACTTTTCTTGCATCTCTGTGTTCAACATCGACTTGAAATAAGGGTTTCGGGCAGCTAATATGATTCTATGCAGATGCACTTCTTCCTCTTTCACTCGAATTGTTACGTCACTGTACTCTTGTGAGTCAAATACGTTCCCCAAGTCGTTAGTCAGCTTTTCATTTGCTAAAAAGAAAAAAGAAAAGGAAACAAGTAAAATATTTCTTAGTTTTAAGAATTTTTTTTTTTTTTTTTTAGAAACTAGAGAACTGGGAACATGAATACTGCATAAAACAAGACAAAAACAGAAAATATTACAGAAATCCTCACATTCAATGTCAAATTGAAATACGTAGTATTTAATGGCATTTTTTTCTTTCTTTCATTTCCCGACTACCGTAGGTAATAGGTAATGGAAGCATTGTGTTCGGTCCAAAAATTTGGTATCGAATTTTCATCTGATTTACATGTTTTAAGGTTTCACGAATCCAAAAATGCGATTTTTTTGGCAGTTGGTCAGTGTGTATATGTGTGTAGGGAACCTTCTGAATAACATACCTTCTAAATTAATAAAGATACTACAAAACTTCAGAATTGAGGCAATGTGAGGGGTACAGACGACTTTTTTTTTTTTTTTTTTTTTTTAACTTTTGGTGAAAATTGGAAAACCGGAAGGAAGTGGGGATGTAAATTCGCATCTCGAAACCAGCTCCAACAGTTTTCTTCAAAGTTGCTATATAAACACTCTATTAGATGTTCTTTTGTAGGAATTAGTTGGTTAGTTCAGGAAAATTAATGAGCATCCGATATAAGTAGCTCAATTTGAGGTCTCGCAAACGAGTTCCTATAAAAGCAGCTGTACAGATTTTTTTTTTTTTTAAACTCGCCATATTAACCCCGTTTTAGATATCCTTTTGTACGTAATTGTTGTTTTCGGGTCAACAATTAATTATGCCAAGTTTTGGTAAAGTCGTCGAAAACAGCTCTAATGATTTTCTTAAAAATTGTTACATAAGCAAATTTTAGATATCCTTTCTCATGTAATACGTGGTTACTATAGTGAAGTCAACCGTCATCCTGATCAGTTAGGTCAGTATTAGATCTTGTAATCTGGTGTTTCATAAAATAGCCCTACTTTTTTTTTTTTTCTTATTTTGAAACTCTTTATATAAATTCTCTTTTGTTGTCGTTACACGTGTATAAGTTTTACCATACTGGAGAATTTTAAGGTGTTTACTTTATTAGGTCAATTTTATCCCTTCAGTTCACATCTATATGAATTCAATTCTGATCATTTCCAAAAAGTAGACATATAATACAAGTAATAGTGGGTAATGGAAGTCGTGTGGTCGTTTCACATCAGATTTTTTAAATGAAATATGCTAAAAATCAGTTTTTTTTTTTTTTTTTTTTTTTTTTTCAGAATAGAAAGAAATTTGTAATATCTAGACCATTTTGCGTTACACAATTAGTTTATGACCTCCTTGGAACTTTTAAATTTCTCTTATTATTTAGCGATGAATATTTTGGTATAATTGCTTGTTTTTTTTTTTTTTTTTCTAATGTCTATTGAAATTTTTAGTTAATTTAGGGCAGTCATAATTCTATCTATATATTTTAATTTACAGCTAGATATTTTACACATTGGAAAATATCTGAAAAGGAAAATGTTCATTATTTTTATTGATATTTTAATTTGAAAAAATCTCCAACAATTTAAATTTTTAATTTTGTCCTACCTATTTTTTAAAATAACGAAGGATAAAATCTACTCATAAGAGTTTTAGGTGATGAATTTTTTCTTGCCATAATTAGAAATAGGAAATGTATCATAGAAATGTCTAATTCTGTGATGTTAGTAAAGAATTCTCAATGCTAAATTAAAATATTTATAAATGAGTTTAAATTTGACTCTATTTTTTTCTGCCAAAATATATCTGAAGTATTTTAAAATACGTTTTTAAATAAGAAAGATAAGTACATTTTAAAGAAAAAAATAAATGCAGTCAATTATACAGAAACGGCATTATTTCATTATTCACAATATACGAGGGTGGATGAAAAAATAATTCCTCCATCGCTCTAAATTTTGCTTCTTTCACAGCTACTGGACTATCTATTTATGGTATTATAAAGCTAATCTTGCTCTGCTTAAATGGACTATTCTTTTTTTTAGGTTAACTGATTGGAACCATGGATCTGAAGCTAAAAGAGAGCCGTCATTGAATTTCTGGCAAAAGAAGGTTCTACTCCTGTAGAATTCCATAATTGCTTAAAGAATGTTTATGGGGACGCTATTATGGACGTTAGCAATGTGCGGCGTTGGTTGAAGAAGTTTAAAAGCGGAGAAACGGAAATTGCAGATAAACCGAGAAGCGGTCGGCCGACAACATCAGTCACAGATGCAAATCGAGAACGCGCTGATGAATTGGTTCGAGAAGACAGACGCGTTAGGGTTCAGGATGTTGCTAATGCATTGAACATTTCGTATGGCTCTGGCCAAGGAATAACTACACATTTAGGAGATCACAAGGTTTGTGCTAAGTGGATTCCCAAGCAGCTGACCGATGATAATTGGAGGCGAGTGGAAGTTTGTCAAGAGCTCTTGGATGCATTTGAAGCAGAGCAACAGGACTTCTTCAAGAACGTGCTCACTGGGGATGAGACCTGGATGCACCTGTATGACCTAGAGAGTAAAAAATTATCTAAGCAATGTTGCCACAGTGGCTCTCCGCGTCCCAAAAAAATTCAAGTCTACCAGGTCAGCACAGAAGGTTATGGAAACAGTGTTTTGGGATACACAGGGATTCTTGGTGATTATCTGACACCGTGTCACAATTACCATCGAAACCTATGTAACCACACTTAAGAAACTTAAAGAGGCAATAAGAAAGAAGAGACAACTAAAAGACGTACGTTCCATCAGGCTTCATCATGATAATGCACGTTCACACACATCATTTTCTACAACCCAGGCGATTGCAAAAATAGGCTGGTCAGTAGTGCCTCACCCACCCTACAGCCTTGATTTCGCACCTTCTGACTTTTACTTGTTTGGACCTATGAAAGACAACTTACGCGGTATTCAATGATTTAGATGACGTTAAAACAGCGTTAAAAATTAAAATCATGGCTCAAGAAGCAAAGCCCTGAATTTTTCC